>CAXIWC010000144.1:12500-22500 GCA_964036015.1 Leptarthrus brevirostris | reverse complement strand
CAATTTAGCATTTTAAAGCTATTTACGAGAACTAACAAAAATGTCATCTACTAAGAAAATTCAAATAATTTTCATGATAATTTTATATTCCAGAGATATAAATTTGTTACCATTTATAAAATGAGGTAAAATTTATTATCATAACTATATGAAAAAATTTCATAAAATTTTTTTTACTCTATTTTAGCATAGAAAGCACTTTAAAGCAATTTTTACAATAACACGAAAAATGTGCATGTACATATCGAATCATAAGGTTCAGACTTATTTTCATATGTGATGATTATATTAAAAAATGTCATCTACTAAGAAAATTCAAATAATTTTCATGATAATTTTATATTCCAGAGATATAAATTTGTTACCATTTATAAAATGAGGTAAAATTTATTATCATAACTATATGAAAAAATTTCATAAAATTTTTTTTACTCTATTTTAGCATAGAAAGCACTTTAAAGCAATTTTTACAATAACACAAAAAATGTGCATGTACATATCGAATCATAAGGTTCAGACTTATTTTCATATGTGATGATTGTATTAAAAAATGTCATCTACTAAGAAAATTCAAATAATTTTCATGATAAGTTTATATTCCAGAGATATAATTTTGTTACCATTTATAAAATGAGGTAAAATTTATTATCATAACTATATGAAAAAATTTCATAAAATTTTTTTTACCCTATTTTAGCATAGAAAGCACTTTAAAGCAATTTTTACAATAACACAAAAAATGTGCATGTACATATCGAATCATAAGGTTCAGACTTATTTTCATATGTGATGATTGTATTAGTTTAGCTAGTTGGTTCCCCAGAACCATTGTATGGACTGTTGTCTGAATCAAGTGTTTCAGTAATACTTGCAAAAAATATTCTCCAGGTACGACTATGATCGATTTTATAGAAATATAGAGATGATATTATATAGTCAAATTATATATGAGAAAATTTCTCATTTCAAAAAACGTTTCTCTTTGATTTGCTAAAACTTATTATTATAAGAAAGCCACAAGGGGTTAAGTCAACCCTTCTAAAAAATTTAGACGAGATCTAAAAATATATTGAAAGTTGTTGAAAGAATAAATAAATTTATTTTTACAATATGTAAATTGTGAAAGTAGATAAATAAATTAATTAAATAATTAATAATAATATATATATTGTTATTACAATATATATAAAAACAAAATGTGAACATTATTCTGGTTGATCCTGCCAGTAGTTATATGCTTGTCTCAAAGATTAAGCCATGCATGTCTAAGTACAAACAATTCTAAAGTGAAACCGCAAAAGGCTCATTATATCAGTTATGGTTTATTAGATCGTTAACAGTTACTTGGATAACTGTGGTAATTCTAGAGCTAATACATGCAATATAAACACGGACCTTTGGGACGTGTGCTTTTATTAGGCTAAAACCAAGCGATACCTTAGGGGATCGTAATAATGGTTGAACTCTAGATAATTTGCAGATCGTATGGTCTTGTACCGACGACAGATCTTTCAAATGTCTGCCCTATCAACTATTGATGGTAGTATCTTGGACTACCATGGTTGCAACGGGTAACGGGGAATCAGGGTTCGATTCCGGAGAGGGAGCCTGAGAAACGGCTACCACATCTAAGGAAGGCAGCAGGCGCGTAAATTACCCACTCCCAGTACGGGGAGGTAGTGACGAAAAATAACAATACAGGACTCATATCCGAGGCCCTGTAATTGGAATGAGTACACTTTAAATCCTTTAACAAGGACCCATTAGAGGGCAAGTCTGGTGCCAGCAGCCGCGGTAATTCCAGCTCTAATAGCGTATATTAAAGTTGTTGCGGTTAAAACGTTCGTAGTTGAATCTGTGCTCCATACGGGTAGTACAACTAAAGTATTGGTTCGTACGTTACCTTATGTTATGCGAGCGTATTACCGGTGGAGTTCTAATATATATTTTTTCAATTTATTGAATTTAATATATATAACTCCTATTTATACCCGCTTCAGTGCTCTTTATCGAGTGTTGTTGTGGGCCGGTACAATTACTTTGAACAAATTAGAGTGCTTAAAGCAGGCTTCAAACGCCTGAATATTTTGTGCATGGAATAATGAAATAAGACCTCTGTTCTACTTTCATTGGTTTTTAGATCAAGAGGTAATGATTAATAGAAGCAGTTGGGGGCATTAGTATTACGACGCGAGAGGTGAAATTCTTGGACCGTCGTAAGACTAACTTAAGCGAAAGCATTTGCCAAAGATGTTTTCATTAATCAAGAACGAAAGTTAGAGGCTCGAAGGCGATCAGATACCGCCCTAGTTCTAACCATAAACGATGCCAGCTAGCAATTGGGTGTAGCTACTATTATGGCTCTCTCAGTCGCTTCCCGGGAAACCAAAGCTTTTGGGCTCCGGGGGAAGTATGGTTGCAAAGCTGAAACTTAAAGGAATTGACGGAAGGGCACCACCAGGAGTGGAGCCTGCGGCTTAATTTGACTCAACACGGGAAAGCCTACCAGGTCCGAATATAAATGAGTAAGACAGATTGATAGCTCTTTCTCGAATCTATAGGTGGTGGTGCATGGCCGTTCTTAGTTCGTGGAGTGATTTGTCTGGTTAATTCCGATAACGAACGAGACTCAAATATGTTAAATAGATGCATTCAGGATTATGATGTTGAAACCTTGATATAACTGGCTTAACAGCACCCCTACATGCAAATGTAGGACTGTTCTGATTTTGTTTATATTGGGTGGAGTCGTACCTGTTTGTTTGTCCCATTAATACGGACACTAGCTTCTTAAATGGACAAATTGCGTTTAGCAATAATGAGATTGAGCAATAACAGGTCTGTGATGCCCTTAGATGTCCTGGGCTGCACGCGCGCTACAATGAAAGTATCAACGTGTATTTCCTAGACCGAGAGGTCCGGGTAAACCGCTGAATCACTTTCATGCTTGGGATTGTGAACTGAAACTGTTCACATGAACTTGGAATTCCCAGTAAGTGCGAGTCATTAACTCGCATTGACTAAGTCCCTGCCCTTTGTACACACCGCCCGTCGCTACTACCGATTGAATTATTTAGTGAGGTCTCCGGACGTGATCTCTGTGACGCCTTGGTGTTACGGATGTTTCACAAAAGTTGACCAAACTTGATTATTTAGAGGAAGTAAAAGTCGTAACAAGGTTTCCGTAGGTGAACCTGCGGAAGGATCATTAAAGTTAATGAAACTTCCAATAAAACATATTTACTATAATAACTAGAATTGATATTAGCTTATCCTTTCTATTAAAGAATGAATTTGATTAATTCATAAATAGCAAGCCTGTGACTATCCATACTAGTATTCCTAGGATGGACGTCACAGGCTAAGTTGCTTTAAGAAGATTTTTATCTTGTTATTAGCAAAATAAAGTTGCAAA
The DNA here is from genome assembly GCA_964036015.1 of Leptarthrus brevirostris. Lineage (NCBI taxonomy): Eukaryota > Metazoa > Arthropoda > Insecta > Diptera > Asilidae > Leptarthrus > Leptarthrus brevirostris. Next base: position 19,085 of record CAXIWC010000144.1, on the reverse strand, counting down.
TAAAGAATAGCCTGTGACTATCCATACTAGTATTACTTGGATGGACGTCACGGGCTAAATTGCTTAAAAAAACTGAAGAAGTTGTCAGATCTTCTCGGTTAAGGGGTTGTGGGACATCCCCCTGGTTAATTAATTAATTTAATTAACTTAATTGCGCCACAAACAATGTATAATTTGTTGTACTTATTAAGTAAAGATTTATTAGAAATAATAAATTTTGGACATTCGCAACATATAATTATATATTCATTATTTAAAATATTTGACATAAATAAACAAAATTAAAAAGTTATACTCTAAGCGGAGGATCACTTGGCTCATGGGTCGATGAAGAACGCAGCAAACTGTGCGTCATCGTGTGAACTGCAGGACACATGAACATCGACATTTTGAACGCATATTGCAGTTCATGCTATATGTACTTTAATTTATTTTAAAGTGCTGCATGGACTACATATGGTTGAGGGTTGTAAGACTTTCATTATAAAGTTGCTAAAAGAGATATTAATTTATCTCTTTTATAGCACATGTTATATTATTAAAGAATATTAACGTATTCTTTATAATATTAATAATTAAATATATTTATGCTTTTATTTAAATCAAATGTTTAAATAGCATATCTAGATATAAAATCAATTTTTTATTTAGAGAATAGCTCATTTGATTTAAGTTTAATATAAAAGCTAATTTATTTTTTTAAACAACCTCAACTCATATGAGATTACTCCCTGAATTTAAGCATATTAATGAGGGAAGGAAAAGAAACTAACTAGGATTTTCTTAGTAGCGGCGAGCGAAAAGAAATCAAGTTCAGCACTAAGTTATTTTGTTATATTAACAAATATAAGATGCAGTGTATGGAATATCTATAATCTAGTATGATAAATTAACAGTTCAAGTCCTTCTTAAATGAGGCCATTTACCCATAGAGGGTGCCAGGCCCGTAGGTGACGTTAATGATTACTAGAAGATATTTCCTAAGAGTCGTGTTGCTTGATAGTGCAGCACTAATATGGTGGTAAACTCCATCTAAAACTAAATATAACCATGAGACCGATAGCAAACAAGTACCGTGAGGGAAAGTTGAAAAGAACTCTGAATAGAGAGTTAAATAGTACGTGAAACTGCTTAGAGGTTAAGCCCGATGAACCTAAATATCCAATATGAAAAATTCATCATTAATAATGCATTAATATTATTTAATGTGTAAATGATGTGCAATTTTTTCATATAAGGACATTGTAATCTGTTAATATAATTAAAAATTTATCATAAGTTCCGTTTGGATCAGTTTATATTTTATTATAAATTTATTTATAATATATATAAAATCCAATTTAAATACGGTTACAGATAAATTATTGACAGATTTTTATATATATAACGCTTACATATTACACATATGTTATAATATAAGAATAATCATGTATTATTTTTTTTATTATATGCGTTTATATGATTAACAATGCTATAGATTTAGGATACCTTCGGGACCCGTCTTGAAACACGGACCAAGGAGTCTAACATGTGTGCAAGTCATTGGGTATTTAAAACCTAAAGGCATAATTAACTTAACTGTTTTTAATGGGATCAATTATATATATTTTAATATATATATTCCATCCCGGGGCGTTCTATATAGTTATGCATTTTAATATATTTATATATTATATATGCCTCTAACTAGAGCGTACCTTGAGCATATATGTTGTGACCCGAAAGATGGTGAACTATACTTGATCAGGTTGAAGTCAGGGGAAACCCTGATGGAAGACCGAAGCAGTTCTGACGTGCAAATCGATTGTCAGAATTGAGTATAGCGGCGAAAGACCAATCGAACTATCTAGTAGCTGGTTCCCTCCGAAGTTTCCCTCAGGATAGCTGGTGCAATTAATTATTATATAAAATAATCTTATCTGGTAAAGCGAATGATTAGAGGCCTTAGGGCCGAAACGACCTTAACCTATTCTCAAACTTTAAATGGGTAAGAACCTAACCTTTCTTGATATGAAGGTTTAGGTTGTGATATATTGTGCCCAGTGGGCCACTTTTGGTAAGCAGAACTGGCGCTGTGGGATGAACCAAACGTGATGTTAAGGCGCCCAAATTAACAACTCATACTGATACCATGAAAGGCGTTGGTTGCTTAAAACAGCAGGTCGGTGGACATGGAAGTCGTAATCCGCTAAGGAGTGTGTAACAACTCACCTGCCGAAGCAACTAGCCCTTAAAATGGATGGCGCTCAAGTTGTATGCCTATACATCACCGTTAAAGTATATGATTTATACAGTGCATTATATTAAATATTTTTTTTTATAAATTTTGAAACTTTAATGAGTAGGAGGGTACAATGGTGTGCGTAGAAGTGTTTGGCGTAAGCCTGCATGGAGCCGCCATTGGTACAGATCTTGGTGGTAGTAGCAAATAATCGAATGAGACCTTGGAGGACTGAAGTGGAGAAGGGTTTCGTGTGAACAGTGGTTGATCACGAGTTAGTCGGTCCTAAGTTCAAGGCGAAAGCCGAAAAATGTTAAGTTATATTAATTTATTTTAATATACTTATTATTTTGAACGAAAGGGAATACGGTTCCAATTCCGTAACCTGTTGAGTATACGTTTGTTATTAAAAATGGGCTTTAATGCTCATCCTGGTAACAGAAACAACCATAAAGAAGCCGTCGAGAAATATCGAAAGAGTTTTCTTTTCTGTTTCATAGTCGTACTACCATGGAAGTCTTTCGAAGAGAGATATGGTAGATGGACTAGAAGAGCATGGCATTTACTGCTGTGTCGATATTTTCTCCTCGGACCTTGAAAATTTATGGTGGGGTCACGCAAACTTCTTAACAGGCCGTACCGATATCCGCAGCTGGTCTCCAAGGTGAAGAGTCTCTAGTCGATAGAATAATGTAGGTAAGGGAAGTCGGCAAATTAGATCCGTAACTTCGGGATAAGGATTGGCTCTGAAGATTGAGATAGTCGGGCTTGATTGGGAAACAATATTATGGTTTATGTACTCGTTCTGGGTAAATTAGGATTTATACAATTTTTTTTTTATAAAGATTGTATTTTTCTGTTCCCCGGATAGAAGTTTACGTAACCAATTGTGGAACTTTCTTGCTAATAATTTATAAAATATATTTTTTAAAGAATATTTTTATAGATTTATAACGGCTATCAATTAACAATCAATTCAGAACTGGCACGGACTTGGGGAATCCGACTGTCTAATTAAAACAAAGCATTGTGATGGCCCTAACGGGTGTTGACACAATGTGATTTCTGCCCAGTGCTCTGAATGTCAAAGTGAAGAAATTCAAGTAAGCGCGGGTAAACGGCGGGAGTAACTATGACTCTCTTTGGTGCTTCGGCGGAAAGGTGCGACTGTACTGATTCCTAGGAATTTCTTAGGTGCTTCGGCGGAAAGGTGCGACTGTACTGATTCCTAAGTTTGTCATAGATGTGCCTAACTACAAACCTCCATGTGGTTCTCGCTGGGCAACAGGCTCCTTGAGTCTGGCTAATATGTTTTTAGGCTTTTTGGGAGTTCAAATGCTCTTCGTGAGCCTCCTACCCACTTCTTCTTGTAAGTTGTGGCCGGCGGACAAATCCGAGTTGTAGCCGTCAGAAGGCTGTCCGCGGGATTGTAATATGACCGGGTTCTGGAATAGGGCTAACGACCCGACCTCTGGAATGAAAACAACTATTGTTACAAGCATTCAAAGAGAAAATGGTCGTCCTCATCAGCAAACCTCTGATGAGGAGCGTAACAATTTAGTCAGTAGACATCCAGCTAATGTTGCACGCTTGGATGATGTAAATTATGCCGAAACAGCATATATATGTGACACTTGTGGAAGATCCTTTACTTCTAATCGAGGTTTAGGTGTGCACAAACGCCGAGCACATCCACTAGATGCTAATCGAGCAATCGAAACCGATAGGGTTAAGCTTCGATGGTCTGACGAGGAAGTGAGGCTCATGGCGCGATTAGAGGCCAAAATTATTCACGACTCTCCGGGGTCGGCGTCGGTCATTAATTCGCTGCTCCATCATGAGCTTCCGGACAGAACAATTGAAGCCATAAAGGGTAAAAGACGTCGTGCCGAATACAAGGAGCTGGTCAACGGATACATTCAGGAACTTCAGGCTAGTACTGGAACTGATGTACCGGTTGCCCCCAGTGTACCTTCAAATAGTGTCGTCATTGACAAAGTGAAAGAGCTTTGCTTAGCAGTCGCTAGTCGGAATACTCCTCGGGGTATGAAGCTAGTTGACGTAGCTAATAGGGCCATAATAGGCCGGCACGTTAGTTCCGATATTCTGAATTGGCTTCATGAGTATCTAAAGGTCCTCAGACGACCTAGGGGTCCTGACATCACCAAACAGGCTCCACATATCACTGGAAACAGTAGCACAAAGAAGAAAAAGAAATATGCGGTCTTGCAGGGTTTATTCCGAAAAGGCTTTAAAATCGGCGCAAGGGCGGTCCTCGATGATACATGGCTAACAGGTAGAGAGGGTCCGTCCGATGAGCGAGTCTTTGACCACTGGAGTAAGATCTTCCAGATGCCAAGTAAGGAATATACCTGCCCCAGCCAGAGGGTTGATAGCGGACTATCCAACATCTGGGAGCCCATCTCCATTGAAGAGGTGGAAAAAGCTGGCCTGGACAAGAACACCAGTCCTGGGATAGACGGTATTTCTGCTCGATCATGGCTAAATATTAGCACATGTGAGAGAGCTCTTCTTTTTAACATCTTGCTACTCAGTGGCGAACTCCCTTCTGATCTACTACTAACTAGGACTATCTTTATTCCCAAGAGTGAAGGTACACTAGGGTGTGACCAATTGAGACCCATCTCAATTGGTTCTGTGGTGGTCAGAGAGTTTCACAAAATCCTGGCGAATCGGTATACACTCAATCATAAACACGACTGCAGGCAGCGCGGTTTCCTACCTATGGACGGTTGTGGAGAAAACTTGTTTATATTGCAGAACATACTTAACAAGGCGCAAAAGGAACTGAAAGAAGTTCATCTGGCAACTCTTGATTTGACTAAGGCATTCGACACGGTCTCACACCATGCGATCGTTGGAGAACTTAGTCGGAAGGGTTGTCAGACGGAATTCGTCAAGTATGTCGAGAGTGTATATCGTAATGGGAAAACGGTGCTCCAAATAGGAGAAAAAGAATACACCACCCAAGTATGCCGTGGAGTGAAGCAAGGTGATCCGCTGTCGCCACTGATATTCAGTACAGTGTTGGAAGCTGCCCTTGAGGAAGTAGATTGTGATGTTGGGTTCGAGATTCACGGTTCACGGGTCAATGCATTAGCATACGCTGACGATATTATTTTAATATCCTCTACTCAGCGAGGACTTCAAAAGAACCTGAGCCTATTCAAAGAGGCAATCGAGAACCTCGGCTTGTCCATTAACCATGGAAAGTCAGGCACACTTTCCTTAGTCCCGTCAGGAAAAGTGAAGAAAGCAAAGGTGTTAGAAAACTCCTGGGCCTATATCGGGGAACTTCCATTGAAAGCAATTTCGGTTGTGGACCAGTGGAAGTACCTCGGTATAGATTTTCAAGGAGCAAAGGTCCGGAATAATGCCGCCGGCCTACATAATAGCCTTGAACGTATCGACAAGGCCCCACTAAAGCCACAACAAAGAGTGGTTCTAGTGCGAGAATACCTTTTGCCACGATTCCTCCATACATGGGTTCTAGGAAAAGTCACTGGCTCCTTTTTGCGGATGTTGGACAGCCGAGTACGTGCATATCTACGAAAGTGGTTGCACTTACCAGCCGATTTAGCACTGGGTTCTTTCTATGCTAATATCAGATCTGGGGGCTTGGGCTTACCCAAGCTGCAGGAGCAGGTCCCCGCGCTTCGACTCCAACGCCTTCAGAAGTCAGCGCTAATAAGCTCCGACCCACTGGTGTCCCGTGTGTGTAGCGCACAGGCGATTAAGGAGGCCCTCCAGCACAAAAGTCTTTTAGACAAGCTGGGGCTACCCTCCTGGCCACGGGCATCTACTGGGGAAAGAGAGGACGAACCGGCGCTACCGGGTCGATCCGTGGAAACCAACCTATCATTAACACCTAGTAATGCTACTGTCATCAGTATTACTAAAGCCTCAAAGACCTATTGGGGAAGAGAGCTGTTGACGAAGACCGACGGTCGCGACTTAGCTCGTGTTCATCAGTCATCCTTAAACACATCTTGGATAAGATGTGGATATGGCATGACTGGGGCCGACTATGTTCGCTTCCTAAAATTACGGTTTAACGCCCTCCCCTCTAGAGTCAGAACGATGAGAGGCAGACCTGGTGATCGTTTGTGTCGAGGCGGTTGCCCGCACACCGAAACGAACTACCATACTGTTCAGGTGTGTCATAGGACTCATGGCGGTCGGGTCAAAAGACATGATAGGGTGGTGACCACACTACAGAATAAAACTGGACGCTTGGGATACCTGGCTCATAGGGAGACGGTCTTCCAGACTGCACTGGGCCCCAGGAAACCAGATCTGATATTGGTTAAGGACGATAAGGCTATAGTCCTTGACGTTCAAAT
>CAXIWC010000144.1:5000-7500 GCA_964036015.1 Leptarthrus brevirostris | reverse complement strand
GATCGTATGGTCTTGTACCGACGACAGATCTTTCAAATGTCTGCCCTATCAACTATTGATGGTAGTATCTTGGACTACCATGGTTGCAACGGGTAACGGGGAATCAGGGTTCGATTCCGGAGAGGGAGCCTGAGAAACGGCTACCACATCTAAGGAAGGCAGCAGGCGCGTAAATTACCCACTCCCAGTACGGGGAGGTAGTGACGAAAAATAACAATACAGGACTCATATCCGAGGCCCTGTAATTGGAATGAGTACACTTTAAATCCTTTAACAAGGACCCATTAGAGGGCAAGTCTGGTGCCAGCAGCCGCGGTAATTCCAGCTCTAATAGCGTATATTAAAGTTGTTGCGGTTAAAACGTTCGTAGTTGAATCTGTGCTCCATACGGGTAGTACAACTAAAGTATTGGTTCGTACGTTACCTTATGTTATGCGAGCGTATTACCGGTGGAGTTCTAATATATATTTTTTCAATTTATTGAATTTAATATATATAACTCCTATTTATACCCGCTTCAGTGCTCTTTATCGAGTGTTGTTGTGGGCCGGTACAATTACTTTGAACAAATTAGAGTGCTTAAAGCAGGCTTCAAACGCCTGAATATTTTGTGCATGGAATAATGAAATAAGACCTCTGTTCTACTTTCATTGGTTTTTAGATCAAGAGGTAATGATTAATAGAAGCAGTTGGGGGCATTAGTATTACGACGCGAGAGGTGAAATTCTTGGACCGTCGTAAGACTAACTTAAGCGAAAGCATTTGCCAAAGATGTTTTCATTAATCAAGAACGAAAGTTAGAGGCTCGAAGGCGATCAGATACCGCCCTAGTTCTAACCATAAACGATGCCAGCTAGCAATTGGGTGTAGCTACTATTATGGCTCTCTCAGTCGCTTCCCGGGAAACCAAAGCTTTTGGGCTCCGGGGGAAGTATGGTTGCAAAGCTGAAACTTAAAGGAATTGACGGAAGGGCACCACCAGGAGTGGAGCCTGCGGCTTAATTTGACTCAACACGGGAAAGCCTACCAGGTCCGAATATAAATGAGTAAGACAGATTGATAGCTCTTTCTCGAATCTATAGGTGGTGGTGCATGGCCGTTCTTAGTTCGTGGAGTGATTTGTCTGGTTAATTCCGATAACGAACGAGACTCAAATATGTTAAATAGATGCATTCAGGATTATGATGTTGAAACCTTGATATAACTGGCTTAACAGCACCCCTACATGCAAATGTAGGACTGTTCTGATTTTGTTTATATTGGGTGGAGTCGTACCTGTTTGTTTGTCCCATTAATACGGACACTAGCTTCTTAAATGGACAAATTGCGTTTAGCAATAATGAGATTGAGCAATAACAGGTCTGTGATGCCCTTAGATGTCCTGGGCTGCACGCGCGCTACAATGAAAGTATCAACGTGTATTTCCTAGACCGAGAGGTCCGGGTAAACCGCTGAATCACTTTCATGCTTGGGATTGTGAACTGAAACTGTTCACATGAACTTGGAATTCCCAGTAAGTGCGAGTCATTAACTCGCATTGACTAAGTCCCTGCCCTTTGTACACACCGCCCGTCGCTACTACCGATTGAATTATTTAGTGAGGTCTCCGGACGTGATCTCTGTGACGCCTTGGTGTTACGGATGTTTCACAAAAGTTGACCAAACTTGATTATTTAGAGGAAGTAAAAGTCGTAACAAGGTTTCCGTAGGTGAACCTGCGGAAGGATCATTAAAGTTAATGAAACTTCCAATAAAACATATTTACTATAATAACTAGAATTGATATTAGCTTATCCTTTCTATTAAAGAATGAATTTGATTAATTCATAAATAGCAAGCCTGTGACTATCCATACTAGTATTCCTAGGATGGACGTCACAGGCTAAGTTGCTTTAAGAAGATTTTTATCTTGTTATTAGCAAAATAAAGTTGCAAATAAAGAATAGCCTGTGACTATCCATACTAGTATTACTTGGATGGACGTCACGGGCTAAATTGCTTAAAAAAACTGAAGAAGTTGTCAGATCTTCTCGGTTAAGGGGTTGTGGGACATCCCCCTGGTTAATTAATTAATTTAATTAACTTAATTGCGCCACAAACAATGTATAATTTGTTGTACTTATTAAGTAAAGATTTATTAGAAATAATAAATTTTGGACATTCGCAACATATAATTATATATTCATTATTTAAAATATTTGACATAAATAAACAAAATTAAAAAGTTATACTCTAAGCGGAGGATCACTTGGCTCATGGGTCGATGAAGAACGCAGCAAACTGTGCGTCATCGTGTGAACTGCAGGACACATGAACATCGACATTTTGAACGCATATTGCAGTTCATGCTATATGTACTTTAATTTATTTTAAAGTGCTGCATGGACTACATATGGTTGAGGGTTGTAAGACTTTCATTATAAAGTTGCTAAAAGAGATATTAATTTATCTCTTTTATAGCACATGTTATATTATTAAAGAATATTAACGTATTCTTTAT
>CAXIWC010000143.1:0-29930 GCA_964036015.1 Leptarthrus brevirostris | reverse complement strand
ACCGCATAGCATCATTTTAAGATGAAAAAATCGCACTTTAAGATGCTTAACACCCCATTGGCACGCCCCCATTACTCCTATCCAATCAATTATGGTCGGAATATCGAGAGGGGCGGCGAAGGTATTTTATCAAAAATTAATAATTATCCTCCTATTATTAGGAAAAGCACAGCATCAATAAATGTACCATTTTCTTAACATTTTACAAAATTATTTACGCAAGTGCGGTAAATACACCTACTCCAGCATCTTAAGTCCTGGACCAAAAGTAATAAAACAGAAAGATGGCCAATATAGTATACTAATTTTGTACCAAACTTCATCTTCCCCCGTTAACGGTAAGCCAAGAAATCTCAAGTACCGCATAGCATCATTTTAAGATGAAAAAATCGCACTTTAAGATGCTTAACACCCCATTGGCACGCCCCCATTACTCCTATCCAATCAATTATGGTCGGAATATCGAGAGGGGCGGCGAAGGTATTTTATCAAAAATTAATAATTATCCTCCTATTATTAGGAAAAGCACAGCATCAATAAATGTACCATTTTCTTAACATTTTACAAAATTATTTACGCAAGTGCGGTAAATACACCTACTCCAGCATCTTAAGTCCTGGACCAAAAGTAATAAAACAGAAAGATGGCCAATATAGTATACTAATTTTGTACCAAACTTCATCTTCCCCCGTTAACGGTAAGCCAAGAAATCTCAAGTACCGCATAGCATCATTTTAAGATGAAAAAATCGCACTTTAAGATGCTTAACACCCCATTGGCACGCCCCCATTACTCCTATCCAATCAATTATGGTCGGAATATCGAGAGGGGCGGCGAAGGTATTTTATCAAAAATTAATAATTATCCTCCTATTATTAGGAAAAGCACAGCATCAATAAATGTACCATTTTCTTAACATTTTACAAAATTATTTACGCAAGTGCGGTAAATACACCTACTCCAGCATCTTAAGTCCTGGACCAAAAGTAATAAAACAGAAAGATGGCCAATATAGTATACTAATTTTGTACCAAACTTCATCTTCCCCCGTTAACGGTAAGCCAAGAAATCTCAAGTACCGCATAGCATCATTTTAAGATGAAAAAATCGCACTTTAAGATGCTTAACACCCCATTGGCACGCCCCCATTACTCCTATCCAATCAATTATGGTCGGAATATCGAGAGGGGCGGCGAAGGTATTTTATCAAAAATTAATAATTATCCTCCTATTATTAGGAAAAGCACAGCATCAATAAATGTACCATTTTCTTAACATTTTACAAAATTATTTACGCAAGTGCGGTAAATACACCTACTCCAGCATCTTAAGTCCTGGACCAAAAGTAATAAAACAGAAAGATGGCCAATATAGTATACTAATTTTGTACCAAACTTCATCTTCCCCCGTTAACGGTAAGCCAAGAAATCTCAAGTACCGCATAGCATCATTTTAAGATGAAAAAATCGCACTTTAAGATGCTTAACACCCCATTGGCACGCCCCCATTACTCCTATCCAATCAATTATGGTCGGAATATCGAGAGGGGCGGCGAAGGTATTTTATCAAAAATTAATAATTATCCTCCTATTATTAGGAAAAGCACAGCATCAATAAATGTACCATTTTCTTAACATTTTACAAAATTATTTACGCAAGTGCGGTAAATACACCTACTCCAGCATCTTAAGTCCTGGACCAAAAGTAATAAAACAGAAAGATGGCCAATATAGTATACTAATTTTGTACCAAACTTCATCTTCCCCCGTTAACGGTAAGCCAAGAAATCTCAAGTACCGCATAGCATCATTTTAAGATGAAAAAATCGCACTTTAAGATGCTTAACACCCCATTGGCACGCCCCCATTACTCCTATCCAATCAATTATGGTCGGAATATCGAGAGGGGCGGCGAAGGTATTTTATCAAAAATTAATAATTATCCTCCTATTATTAGGAAAAGCACAGCATCAATAAATGTACCATTTTCTTAACATTTTACAAAATTATTTACGCAAGTGCGGTAAATACACCTACTCCAGCATCTTAAGTCCTGGACCAAAAGTAATAAAACAGAAAGATGGCCAATATAGTATACTAATTTTGTACCAAACTTCATCTTCCCCCGTTAACGGTAAGCCAAGAAATCTCAAGTACCGCATAGCATCATTTTAAGATGAAAAAATCGCACTTTAAGATGCTTAACACCCCATTGGCACGCCCCCATTACTCCTATCCAATCAATTATGGTCGGAATATCGAGAGGGGCGGCGAAGGTATTTTATCAAAAATTAATAATTATCCTCCTATTATTAGGAAAAGCACAGCATCAATAAATGTACCATTTTCTTAACATTTTACAAAATTATTTACGCAAGTGCGGTAAATACACCTACTCCAGCATCTTAAGTCCTGGACCAAAAGTAATAAAACAGAAAGATGGCCAATATAGTATACTAATTTTGTACCAAACTTCATCTTCCCCCGTTAACGGTAAGCCAAGAAATCTCAAGTACCGCATAGCATCATTTTAAGATGAAAAAATCGCACTTTAAGATGCTTAACACCCCATTGGCACGCCCCCATTACTCCTATCCAATCAATTATGGTCGGAATATCGAGAGGGGCGGCGAAGGTATTTTATCAAAAATTAATAATTATCCTCCTATTATTAGGAAAAGCACAGCATCAATAAATGTACCATTTTCTTAACATTTTACAAAATTATTTACGCAAGTGCGGTAAATACACCTACTCCAGCATCTTAAGTCCTGGACCAAAAGTAATAAAACAGAAAGATGGCCAATATAGTATACTAATTTTGTACCAAACTTCATCTTCCCCCGTTAACGGTAAGCCAAGAAATCTCAAGTACCGCATAGCATCATTTTAAGATGAAAAAATCGCACTTTAAGATGCTTAACACCCCATTGGCACGCCCCCATTACTCCTATCCAATCAATTATGGTCGGAATATCGAGAGGGGCGGCGAAGGTATTTTATCAAAAATTAATAATTATCCTCCTATTATTAGGAAAAGCACAGCATCAATAAATGTACCATTTTCTTAACATTTTACAAAATTATTTACGCAAGTGCGGTAAATACACCTACTCCAGCATCTTAAGTCCTGGACCAAAAGTAATAAAACAGAAAGATGGCCAATATAGTATACTAATTTTGTACCAAACTTCATCTTCCCCCGTTAACGGTAAGCCAAGAAATCTCAAGTACCGCATAGCATCATTTTAAGATGAAAAAATCGCACTTTAAGATGCTTAACACCCCATTGGCACGCCCCCATTACTCCTATCCAATCAATTATGGTCGGAATATCGAGAGGGGCGGCGAAGGTATTTTATCAAAAATTAATAATTATCCTCCTATTATTAGGAAAAGCACAGCATCAATAAATGTACCATTTTCTTAACATTTTACAAAATTATTTACGCAAGTGCGGTAAATACACCTACTCCAGCATCTTAAGTCCTGGACCAAAAGTAATAAAACAGAAAGATGGCCAATATAGTATACTAATTTTGTACCAAACTTCATCTTCCCCCGTTAACGGTAAGCCAAGAAATCTCAAGTACCGCATAGCATCATTTTAAGATGAAAAAATCGCACTTTAAGATGCTTAACACCCCATTGGCACGCCCCCATTACTCCTATCCAATCAATTATGGTCGGAATATCGAGAGGGGCGGCGAAGGTATTTTATCAAAAATTAATAATTATCCTCCTATTATTAGGAAAAGCACAGCATCAATAAATGTACCATTTTCTTAACATTTTACAAAATTATTTACGCAAGTGCGGTAAATACACCTACTCCAGCATCTTAAGTCCTGGACCAAAAGTAATAAAACAGAAAGATGGCCAATATAGTATACTAATTTTGTACCAAACTTCATCTTCCCCCGTTAACGGTAAGCCAAGAAATCTCAAGTACCGCATAGCATCATTTTAAGATGAAAAAATCGCACTTTAAGATGCTTAACACCCCATTGGCACGCCCCCATTACTCCTATCCAATCAATTATGGTCGGAATATCGAGAGGGGCGGCGAAGGTATTTTATCAAAAATTAATAATTATCCTCCTATTATTAGGAAAAGCACAGCATCAATAAATGTACCATTTTCTTAACATTTTACAAAATTATTTACGCAAGTGCGGTAAATACACCTACTCCAGCATCTTAAGTCCTGGACCAAAAGTAATAAAACAGAAAGATGGCCAATATAGTATACTAATTTTGTACCAAACTTCATCTTCCCCCGTTAACGGTAAGCCAAGAAATCTCAAGTACCGCATAGCATCATTTTAAGATGAAAAAATCGCACTTTAAGATGCTTAACACCCCATTGGCACGCCCCCATTACTCCTATCCAATCAATTATGGTCGGAATATCGAGAGGGGCGGCGAAGGTATTTTATCAAAAATTAATAATTATCCTCCTATTATTAGGAAAAGCACAGCATCAATAAATGTACCATTTTCTTAACATTTTACAAAATTATTTACGCAAGTGCGGTAAATACACCTACTCCAGCATCTTAAGTCCTGGACCAAAAGTAATAAAACAGAAAGATGGCCAATATAGTATACTAATTTTGTACCAAACTTCATCTTCCCCCGTTAACGGTAAGCCAAGAAATCTCAAGTACCGCATAGCATCATTTTAAGATGAAAAAATCGCACTTTAAGATGCTTAACACCCCATTGGCACGCCCCCATTACTCCTATCCAATCAATTATGGTCGGAATATCGAGAGGGGCGGCGAAGGTATTTTATCAAAAATTAATAATTATCCTCCTATTATTAGGAAAAGCACAGCATCAATAAATGTACCATTTTCTTAACATTTTACAAAATTATTTACGCAAGTGCGGTAAATACACCTACTCCAGCATCTTAAGTCCTGGACCAAAAGTAATAAAACAGAAAGATGGCCAATATAGTATACTAATTTTGTACCAAACTTCATCTTCCCCCGTTAACGGTAAGCCAAGAAATCTCAAGTACCGCATAGCATCATTTTAAGATGAAAAAATCGCACTTTAAGATGCTTAACACCCCATTGGCACGCCCCCATTACTCCTATCCAATCAATTATGGTCGGAATATCGAGAGGGGCGGCGAAGGTATTTTATCAAAAATTAATAATTATCCTCCTATTATTAGGAAAAGCACAGCATCAATAAATGTACCATTTTCTTAACATTTTACAAAATTATTTACGCAAGTGCGGTAAATACACCTACTCCAGCATCTTAAGTCCTGGACCAAAAGTAATAAAACAGAAAGATGGCCAATATAGTATACTAATTTTGTACCAAACTTCATCTTCCCCCGTTAACGGTAAGCCAAGAAATCTCAAGTACCGCATAGCATCATTTTAAGATGAAAAAATCGCACTTTAAGATGCTTAACACCCCATTGGCACGCCCCCATTACTCCTATCCAATCAATTATGGTCGGAATATCGAGAGGGGCGGCGAAGGTATTTTATCAAAAATTAATAATTATCCTCCTATTATTAGGAAAAGCACAGCATCAATAAATGTACCATTTTCTTAACATTTTACAAAATTATTTACGCAAGTGCGGTAAATACACCTACTCCAGCATCTTAAGTCCTGGACCAAAAGTAATAAAACAGAAAGATGGCCAATATAGTATACTAATTTTGTACCAAACTTCATCTTCCCCCGTTAACGGTAAGCCAAGAAATCTCAAGTACCGCATAGCATCATTTTAAGATGAAAAAATCGCACTTTAAGATGCTTAACACCCCATTGGCACGCCCCCATTACTCCTATCCAATCAATTATGGTCGGAATATCGAGAGGGGCGGCGAAGGTATTTTATCAAAAATTAATAATTATCCTCCTATTATTAGGAAAAGCACAGCATCAATAAATGTACCATTTTCTTAACATTTTACAAAATTATTTACGCAAGTGCGGTAAATACACCTACTCCAGCATCTTAAGTCCTGGACCAAAAGTAATAAAACAGAAAGATGGCCAATATAGTATACTAATTTTGTACCAAACTTCATCTTCCCCCGTTAACGGTAAGCCAAGAAATCTCAAGTACCGCATAGCATCATTTTAAGATGAAAAAATCGCACTTTAAGATGCTTAACACCCCATTGGCACGCCCCCATTACTCCTATCCAATCAATTATGGTCGGAATATCGAGAGGGGCGGCGAAGGTATTTTATCAAAAATTAATAATTATCCTCCTATTATTAGGAAAAGCACAGCATCAATAAATGTACCATTTTCTTAACATTTTACAAAATTATTTACGCAAGTGCGGTAAATACACCTACTCCAGCATCTTAAGTCCTGGACCAAAAGTAATAAAACAGAAAGATGGCCAATATAGTATACTAATTTTGTACCAAACTTCATCTTCCCCCGTTAACGGTAAGCCAAGAAATCTCAAGTACCGCATAGCATCATTTTAAGATGAAAAAATCGCACTTTAAGATGCTTAACACCCCATTGGCACGCCCCCATTACTCCTATCCAATCAATTATGGTCGGAATATCGAGAGGGGCGGCGAAGGTATTTTATCAAAAATTAATAATTATCCTCCTATTATTAGGAAAAGCACAGCATCAATAAATGTACCATTTTCTTAACATTTTACAAAATTATTTACGCAAGTGCGGTAAATACACCTACTCCAGCATCTTAAGTCCTGGACCAAAAGTAATAAAACAGAAAGATGGCCAATATAGTATACTAATTTTGTACCAAACTTCATCTTCCCCCGTTAACGGTAAGCCAAGAAATCTCAAGTACCGCATAGCATCATTTTAAGATGAAAAAATCGCACTTTAAGATGCTTAACACCCCATTGGCACGCCCCCATTACTCCTATCCAATCAATTATGGTCGGAATATCGAGAGGGGCGGCGAAGGTATTTTATCAAAAATTAATAATTATCCTCCTATTATTAGGAAAAGCACAGCATCAATAAATGTACCATTTTCTTAACATTTTACAAAATTATTTACGCAAGTGCGGTAAATACACCTACTCCAGCATCTTAAGTCCTGGACCAAAAGTAATAAAACAGAAAGATGGCCAATATAGTATACTAATTTTGTACCAAACTTCATCTTCCCCCGTTAACGGTAAGCCAAGAAATCTCAAGTACCGCATAGCATCATTTTAAGATGAAAAAATCGCACTTTAAGATGCTTAACACCCCATTGGCACGCCCCCATTACTCCTATCCAATCAATTATGGTCGGAATATCGAGAGGGGCGGCGAAGGTATTTTATCAAAAATTAATAATTATCCTCCTATTATTAGGAAAAGCACAGCATCAATAAATGTACCATTTTCTTAACATTTTACAAAATTATTTACGCAAGTGCGGTAAATACACCTACTCCAGCATCTTAAGTCCTGGACCAAAAGTAATAAAACAGAAAGATGGCCAATATAGTATACTAATTTTGTACCAAACTTCATCTTCCCCCGTTAACGGTAAGCCAAGAAATCTCAAGTACCGCATAGCATCATTTTAAGATGAAAAAATCGCACTTTAAGATGCTTAACACCCCATTGGCACGCCCCCATTACTCCTATCCAATCAATTATGGTCGGAATATCGAGAGGGGCGGCGAAGGTATTTTATCAAAAATTAATAATTATCCTCCTATTATTAGGAAAAGCACAGCATCAATAAATGTACCATTTTCTTAACATTTTACAAAATTATTTACGCAAGTGCGGTAAATACACCTACTCCAGCATCTTAAGTCCTGGACCAAAAGTAATAAAACAGAAAGATGGCCAATATAGTATACTAATTTTGTACCAAACTTCATCTTCCCCCGTTAACGGTAAGCCAAGAAATCTCAAGTACCGCATAGCATCATTTTAAGATGAAAAAATCGCACTTTAAGATGCTTAACACCCCATTGGCACGCCCCCATTACTCCTATCCAATCAATTATGGTCGGAATATCGAGAGGGGCGGCGAAGGTATTTTATCAAAAATTAATAATTATCCTCCTATTATTAGGAAAAGCACAGCATCAATAAATGTACCATTTTCTTAACATTTTACAAAATTATTTACGCAAGTGCGGTAAATACACCTACTCCAGCATCTTAAGTCCTGGACCAAAAGTAATAAAACAGAAAGATGGCCAATATAGTATACTAATTTTGTACCAAACTTCATCTTCCCCCGTTAACGGTAAGCCAAGAAATCTCAAGTACCGCATAGCATCATTTTAAGATGAAAAAATCGCACTTTAAGATGCTTAACACCCCATTGGCACGCCCCCATTACTCCTATCCAATCAATTATGGTCGGAATATCGAGAGGGGCGGCGAAGGTATTTTATCAAAAATTAATAATTATCCTCCTATTATTAGGAAAAGCACAGCATCAATAAATGTACCATTTTCTTAACATTTTACAAAATTATTTACGCAAGTGCGGTAAATACACCTACTCCAGCATCTTAAGTCCTGGACCAAAAGTAATAAAACAGAAAGATGGCCAATATAGTATACTAATTTTGTACCAAACTTCATCTTCCCCCGTTAACGGTAAGCCAAGAAATCTCAAGTACCGCATAGCATCATTTTAAGATGAAAAAATCGCACTTTAAGATGCTTAACACCCCATTGGCACGCCCCCATTACTCCTATCCAATCAATTATGGTCGGAATATCGAGAGGGGCGGCGAAGGTATTTTATCAAAAATTAATAATTATCCTCCTATTATTAGGAAAAGCACAGCATCAATAAATGTACCATTTTCTTAACATTTTACAAAATTATTTACGCAAGTGCGGTAAATACACCTACTCCAGCATCTTAAGTCCTGGACCAAAAGTAATAAAACAGAAAGATGGCCAATATAGTATACTAATTTTGTACCAAACTTCATCTTCCCCCGTTAACGGTAAGCCAAGAAATCTCAAGTACCGCATAGCATCATTTTAAGATGAAAAAATCGCACTTTAAGATGCTTAACACCCCATTGGCACGCCCCCATTACTCCTATCCAATCAATTATGGTCGGAATATCGAGAGGGGCGGCGAAGGTATTTTATCAAAAATTAATAATTATCCTCCTATTATTAGGAAAAGCACAGCATCAATAAATGTACCATTTTCTTAACATTTTACAAAATTATTTACGCAAGTGCGGTAAATACACCTACTCCAGCATCTTAAGTCCTGGACCAAAAGTAATAAAACAGAAAGATGGCCAATATAGTATACTAATTTTGTACCAAACTTCATCTTCCCCCGTTAACGGTAAGCCAAGAAATCTCAAGTACCGCATAGCATCATTTTAAGATGAAAAAATCGCACTTTAAGATGCTTAACACCCCATTGGCACGCCCCCATTACTCCTATCCAATCAATTATGGTCGGAATATCGAGAGGGGCGGCGAAGGTATTTTATCAAAAATTAATAATTATCCTCCTATTATTAGGAAAAGCACAGCATCAATAAATGTACCATTTTCTTAACATTTTACAAAATTATTTACGCAAGTGCGGTAAATACACCTACTCCAGCATCTTAAGTCCTGGACCAAAAGTAATAAAACAGAAAGATGGCCAATATAGTATACTAATTTTGTACCAAACTTCATCTTCCCCCGTTAACGGTAAGCCAAGAAATCTCAAGTACCGCATAGCATCATTTTAAGATGAAAAAATCGCACTTTAAGATGCTTAACACCCCATTGGCACGCCCCCATTACTCCTATCCAATCAATTATGGTCGGAATATCGAGAGGGGCGGCGAAGGTATTTTATCAAAAATTAATAATTATCCTCCTATTATTAGGAAAAGCACAGCATCAATAAATGTACCATTTTCTTAACATTTTACAAAATTATTTACGCAAGTGCGGTAAATACACCTACTCCAGCATCTTAAGTCCTGGACCAAAAGTAATAAAACAGAAAGATGGCCAATATAGTATACTAATTTTGTACCAAACTTCATCTTCCCCCGTTAACGGTAAGCCAAGAAATCTCAAGTACCGCATAGCATCATTTTAAGATGAAAAAATCGCACTTTAAGATGCTTAACACCCCATTGGCACGCCCCCATTACTCCTATCCAATCAATTATGGTCGGAATATCGAGAGGGGCGGCGAAGGTATTTTATCAAAAATTAATAATTATCCTCCTATTATTAGGAAAAGCACAGCATCAATAAATGTACCATTTTCTTAACATTTTACAAAATTATTTACGCAAGTGCGGTAAATACACCTACTCCAGCATCTTAAGTCCTGGACCAAAAGTAATAAAACAGAAAGATGGCCAATATAGTATACTAATTTTGTACCAAACTTCATCTTCCCCCGTTAACGGTAAGCCAAGAAATCTCAAGTACCGCATAGCATCATTTTAAGATGAAAAAATCGCACTTTAAGATGCTTAACACCCCATTGGCACGCCCCCATTACTCCTATCCAATCAATTATGGTCGGAATATCGAGAGGGGCGGCGAAGGTATTTTATCAAAAATTAATAATTATCCTCCTATTATTAGGAAAAGCACAGCATCAATAAATGTACCATTTTCTTAACATTTTACAAAATTATTTACGCAAGTGCGGTAAATACACCTACTCCAGCATCTTAAGTCCTGGACCAAAAGTAATAAAACAGAAAGATGGCCAATATAGTATACTAATTTTGTACCAAACTTCATCTTCCCCCGTTAACGGTAAGCCAAGAAATCTCAAGTACCGCATAGCATCATTTTAAGATGAAAAAATCGCACTTTAAGATGCTTAACACCCCATTGGCACGCCCCCATTACTCCTATCCAATCAATTATGGTCGGAATATCGAGAGGGGCGGCGAAGGTATTTTATCAAAAATTAATAATTATCCTCCTATTATTAGGAAAAGCACAGCATCAATAAATGTACCATTTTCTTAACATTTTACAAAATTATTTACGCAAGTGCGGTAAATACACCTACTCCAGCATCTTAAGTCCTGGACCAAAAGTAATAAAACAGAAAGATGGCCAATATAGTATACTAATTTTGTACCAAACTTCATCTTCCCCCGTTAACGGTAAGCCAAGAAATCTCAAGTACCGCATAGCATCATTTTAAGATGAAAAAATCGCACTTTAAGATGCTTAACACCCCATTGGCACGCCCCCATTACTCCTATCCAATCAATTATGGTCGGAATATCGAGAGGGGCGGCGAAGGTATTTTATCAAAAATTAATAATTATCCTCCTATTATTAGGAAAAGCACAGCATCAATAAATGTACCATTTTCTTAACATTTTACAAAATTATTTACGCAAGTGCGGTAAATACACCTACTCCAGCATCTTAAGTCCTGGACCAAAAGTAATAAAACAGAAAGATGGCCAATATAGTATACTAATTTTGTACCAAACTTCATCTTCCCCCGTTAACGGTAAGCCAAGAAATCTCAAGTACCGCATAGCATCATTTTAAGATGAAAAAATCGCACTTTAAGATGCTTAACACCCCATTGGCACGCCCCCATTACTCCTATCCAATCAATTATGGTCGGAATATCGAGAGGGGCGGCGAAGGTATTTTATCAAAAATTAATAATTATCCTCCTATTATTAGGAAAAGCACAGCATCAATAAATGTACCATTTTCTTAACATTTTACAAAATTATTTACGCAAGTGCGGTAAATACACCTACTCCAGCATCTTAAGTCCTGGACCAAAAGTAATAAAACAGAAAGATGGCCAATATAGTATACTAATTTTGTACCAAACTTCATCTTCCCCCGTTAACGGTAAGCCAAGAAATCTCAAGTACCGCATAGCATCATTTTAAGATGAAAAAATCGCACTTTAAGATGCTTAACACCCCATTGGCACGCCCCCATTACTCCTATCCAATCAATTATGGTCGGAATATCGAGAGGGGCGGCGAAGGTATTTTATCAAAAATTAATAATTATCCTCCTATTATTAGGAAAAGCACAGCATCAATAAATGTACCATTTTCTTAACATTTTACAAAATTATTTACGCAAGTGCGGTAAATACACCTACTCCAGCATCTTAAGTCCTGGACCAAAAGTAATAAAACAGAAAGATGGCCAATATAGTATACTAATTTTGTACCAAACTTCATCTTCCCCCGTTAACGGTAAGCCAAGAAATCTCAAGTACCGCATAGCATCATTTTAAGATGAAAAAATCGCACTTTAAGATGCTTAACACCCCATTGGCACGCCCCCATTACTCCTATCCAATCAATTATGGTCGGAATATCGAGAGGGGCGGCGAAGGTATTTTATCAAAAATTAATAATTATCCTCCTATTATTAGGAAAAGCACAGCATCAATAAATGTACCATTTTCTTAACATTTTACAAAATTATTTACGCAAGTGCGGTAAATACACCTACTCCAGCATCTTAAGTCCTGGACCAAAAGTAATAAAACAGAAAGATGGCCAATATAGTATACTAATTTTGTACCAAACTTCATCTTCCCCCGTTAACGGTAAGCCAAGAAATCTCAAGTACCGCATAGCATCATTTTAAGATGAAAAAATCGCACTTTAAGATGCTTAACACCCCATTGGCACGCCCCCATTACTCCTATCCAATCAATTATGGTCGGAATATCGAGAGGGGCGGCGAAGGTATTTTATCAAAAATTAATAATTATCCTCCTATTATTAGGAAAAGCACAGCATCAATAAATGTACCATTTTCTTAACATTTTACAAAATTATTTACGCAAGTGCGGTAAATACACCTACTCCAGCATCTTAAGTCCTGGACCAAAAGTAATAAAACAGAAAGATGGCCAATATAGTATACTAATTTTGTACCAAACTTCATCTTCCCCCGTTAACGGTAAGCCAAGAAATCTCAAGTACCGCATAGCATCATTTTAAGATGAAAAAATCGCACTTTAAGATGCTTAACACCCCATTGGCACGCCCCCATTACTCCTATCCAATCAATTATGGTCGGAATATCGAGAGGGGCGGCGAAGGTATTTTATCAAAAATTAATAATTATCCTCCTATTATTAGGAAAAGCACAGCATCAATAAATGTACCATTTTCTTAACATTTTACAAAATTATTTACGCAAGTGCGGTAAATACACCTACTCCAGCATCTTAAGTCCTGGACCAAAAGTAATAAAACAGAAAGATGGCCAATATAGTATACTAATTTTGTACCAAACTTCATCTTCCCCCGTTAACGGTAAGCCAAGAAATCTCAAGTACCGCATAGCATCATTTTAAGATGAAAAAATCGCACTTTAAGATGCTTAACACCCCATTGGCACGCCCCCATTACTCCTATCCAATCAATTATGGTCGGAATATCGAGAGGGGCGGCGAAGGTATTTTATCAAAAATTAATAATTATCCTCCTATTATTAGGAAAAGCACAGCATCAATAAATGTACCATTTTCTTAACATTTTACAAAATTATTTACGCAAGTGCGGTAAATACACCTACTCCAGCATCTTAAGTCCTGGACCAAAAGTAATAAAACAGAAAGATGGCCAATATAGTATACTAATTTTGTACCAAACTTCATCTTCCCCCGTTAACGGTAAGCCAAGAAATCTCAAGTACCGCATAGCATCATTTTAAGATGAAAAAATCGCACTTTAAGATGCTTAACACCCCATTGGCACGCCCCCATTACTCCTATCCAATCAATTATGGTCGGAATATCGAGAGGGGCGGCGAAGGTATTTTATCAAAAATTAATAATTATCCTCCTATTATTAGGAAAAGCACAGCATCAATAAATGTACCATTTTCTTAACATTTTACAAAATTATTTACGCAAGTGCGGTAAATACACCTACTCCAGCATCTTAAGTCCTGGACCAAAAGTAATAAAACAGAAAGATGGCCAATATAGTATACTAATTTTGTACCAAACTTCATCTTCCCCCGTTAACGGTAAGCCAAGAAATCTCAAGTACCGCATAGCATCATTTTAAGATGAAAAAATCGCACTTTAAGATGCTTAACACCCCATTGGCACGCCCCCATTACTCCTATCCAATCAATTATGGTCGGAATATCGAGAGGGGCGGCGAAGGTATTTTATCAAAAATTAATAATTATCCTCCTATTATTAGGAAAAGCACAGCATCAATAAATGTACCATTTTCTTAACATTTTACAAAATTATTTACGCAAGTGCGGTAAATACACCTACTCCAGCATCTTAAGTCCTGGACCAAAAGTAATAAAACAGAAAGATGGCCAATATAGTATACTAATTTTGTACCAAACTTCATCTTCCCCCGTTAACGGTAAGCCAAGAAATCTCAAGTACCGCATAGCATCATTTTAAGATGAAAAAATCGCACTTTAAGATGCTTAACACCCCATTGGCACGCCCCCATTACTCCTATCCAATCAATTATGGTCGGAATATCGAGAGGGGCGGCGAAGGTATTTTATCAAAAATTAATAATTATCCTCCTATTATTAGGAAAAGCACAGCATCAATAAATGTACCATTTTCTTAACATTTTACAAAATTATTTACGCAAGTGCGGTAAATACACCTACTCCAGCATCTTAAGTCCTGGACCAAAAGTAATAAAACAGAAAGATGGCCAATATAGTATACTAATTTTGTACTAAACTTCATCTTCCCCCGTTAACGGTAAGCCAAGAAATCTCAAGTACCGCATAGCATCATTTTAAGATGAAAAAATCGCACTTTAAGATGCTTAACACCCCATTGGCACGCCCCCATTACTCCTATCCAATCAATTATGGTCGGAATATCGAGAGGGGCGGCGAAGGTATTTTATCAAAAATTAATAATTATCCTCCTATTATTAGGAAAAGCACAGCATCAATAAATGTACCATTTTCTTAACATTTTACAAAATTATTTACGCAAGTGCGGTAAATACACCTACTCCAGCATCTTAAGTCCTGGACCAAAAGTAATAAAACAGAAAGATGGCCAATATAGTATACTAATTTTGTACCAAACTTCATCTTCCCCCGTTAACGGTAAGCCAAGAAATCTCAAGTACCGCATAGCATCATTTTAAGATGAAAAAATCGCACTTTAAGATGCTTAACACCCCATTGGCACGCCCCCATTACTCCTATCCAATCAATTATGGTCGGAATATCGAGAGGGGCGGCGAAGGTATTTTATCAAAAATTAATAATTATCCTCCTATTATTAGGAAAAGCACAGCATCAATAAATGTACCATTTTCTTAACATTTTACAAAATTATTTACGCAAGTGCGGTAAATACACCTACTCCAGCATCTTAAGTCCTGGACCAAAAGTAATAAAACAGAAAGATGGCCAATATAGTATACTAATTTTGTACCAAACTTCATCTTCCCCCGTTAACGGTAAGCCAAGAAATCTCAAGTACCGCATAGCATCATTTTAAGATGAAAAAATCGCACTTTAAGATGCTTAACACCCCATTGGCACGCCCCCATTACTCCTATCCAATCAATTATGGTCGGAATATCGAGAGGGGCGGCGAAGGTATTTTATCAAAAATTAATAATTATCCTCCTATTATTAGGAAAAGCACAGCATCAATAAATGTACCATTTTCTTAACATTTTACAAAATTATTTACGCAAGTGCGGTAAATACACCTACTCCAGCATCTTAAGTCCTGGACCAAAAGTAATAAAACAGAAAGATGGCCAATATAGTATACTAATTTTGTACCAAACTTCATCTTCCCCCGTTAACGGTAAGCCAAGAAATCTCAAGTACCGCATAGCATCATTTTAAGATGAAAAAATCGCACTTTAAGATGCTTAACACCCCATTGGCACGCCCCCATTACTCCTATCCAATCAATTATGGTCGGAATATCGAGAGGGGCGGCGAAGGTATTTTATCAAAAATTAATAATTATCCTCCTATTATTAGGAAAAGCACAGCATCAATAAATGTACCATTTTCTTAACATTTTACAAAATTATTTACGCAAGTGCGGTAAATACACCTACTCCAGCATCTTAAGTCCTGGACCAAAAGTAATAAAACAGAAAGATGGCCAATATAGTATACTAATTTTGTACCAAACTTCATCTTCCCCCGTTAACGGTAAGCCAAGAAATCTCAAGTACCGCATAGCATCATTTTAAGATGAAAAAATCGCACTTTAAGATGCTTAACACCCCATTGGCACGCCCCCATTACTCCTATCCAATCAATTATGGTCGGAATATCGAGAGGGGCGGCGAAGGTATTTTATCAAAAATTAATAATTATCCTCCTATTATTAGGAAAAGCACAGCATCAATAAATGTACCATTTTCTTAACATTTTACAAAATTATTTACGCAAGTGCGGTAAATACACCTACTCCAGCATCTTAAGTCCTGGACCAAAAGTAATAAAACAGAAAGATGGCCAATATAGTATACTAATTTTGTACCAAACTTCATCTTCCCCCGTTAACGGTAAGCCAAGAAATCTCAAGTACCGCATAGCATCATTTTAAGATGAAAAAATCGCACTTTAAGATGCTTAACACCCCATTGGCACGCCCCCATTACTCCTATCCAATCAATTATGGTCGGAATATCGAGAGGGGCGGCGAAGGTATTTTATCAAAAATTAATAATTATCCTCCTATTATTAGGAAAAGCACAGCATCAATAAATGTACCATTTTCTTAACATTTTACAAAATTATTTACGCAAGTGCGGTAAATACACCTACTCCAGCATCTTAAGTCCTGGACCAAAAGTAATAAAACAGAAAGATGGCCAATATAGTATACTAATTTTGTACCAAACTTCATCTTCCCCCGTTAACGGTAAGCCAAGAAATCTCAAGTACCGCATAGCATCATTTTAAGATGAAAAAATCGCACTTTAAGATGCTTAACACCCCATTGGCACGCCCCCATTACTCCTATCCAATCAATTATGGTCGGAATATCGAGAGGGGCGGCGAAGGTATTTTATCAAAAATTAATAATTATCCTCCTATTATTAGGAAAAGCACAGCATCAATAAATGTACCATTTTCTTAACATTTTACAAAATTATTTACGCAAGTGCGGTAAATACACCTACTCCAGCATCTTAAGTCCTGGACCAAAAGTAATAAAACAGAAAGATGGCCAATATAGTATACTAATTTTGTACCAAACTTCATCTTCCCCCGTTAACGGTAAGCCAAGAAATCTCAAGTACCGCATAGCATCATTTTAAGATGAAAAAATCGCACTTTAAGATGCTTAACACCCCATTGGCACGCCCCCATTACTCCTATCCAATCAATTATGGTCGGAATATCGAGAGGGGCGGCGAAGGTATTTTATCAAAAATTAATAATTATCCTCCTATTATTAGGAAAAGCACAGCATCAATAAATGTACCATTTTCTTAACATTTTACAAAATTATTTACGCAAGTGCGGTAAATACACCTACTCCAGCATCTTAAGTCCTGGACCAAAAGTAATAAAACAGAAAGATGGCCAATATAGTATACTAATTTTGTACCAAACTTCATCTTCCCCCGTTAACGGTAAGCCAAGAAATCTCAAGTACCGCATAGCATCATTTTAAGATGAAAAAATCGCACTTTAAGATGCTTAACACCCCATTGGCACGCCCCCATTACTCCTATCCAATCAATTATGGTCGGAATATCGAGAGGGGCGGCGAAGGTATTTTATCAAAAATTAATAATTATCCTCCTATTATTAGGAAAAGCACAGCATCAATAAATGTACCATTTTCTTAACATTTTACAAAATTATTTACGCAAGTGCGGTAAATACACCTACTCCAGCATCTTAAGTCCTGGACCAAAAGTAATAAAACAGAAAGATGGCCAATATAGTATACTAATTTTGTACCAAACTTCATCTTCCCCCGTTAACGGTAAGCCAAGAAATCTCAAGTACCGCATAGCATCATTTTAAGATGAAAAAATCGCACTTTAAGATGCTTAACACCCCATTGGCACGCCCCCATTACTCCTATCCAATCAATTATGGTCGGAATATCGAGAGGGGCGGCGAAGGTATTTTATCAAAAATTAATAATTATCCTCCTATTATTAGGAAAAGCACAGCATCAATAAATGTACCATTTTCTTAACATTTTACAAAATTATTTACGCAAGTGCGGTAAATACACCTACTCCAGCATCTTAAGTCCTGGACCAAAAGTAATAAAACAGAAAGATGGCCAATATAGTATACTAATTTTGTACCAAACTTCATCTTCCCCCGTTAACGGTAAGCCAAGAAATCTCAAGTACCGCATAGCATCATTTTAAGATGAAAAAATCGCACTTTAAGATGCTTAACACCCCATTGGCACGCCCCCATTACTCCTATCCAATCAATTATGGTCGGAATATCGAGAGGGGCGGCGAAGGTATTTTATCAAAAATTAATAATTATCCTCCTATTATTAGGAAAAGCACAGCATCAATAAATGTACCATTTTCTTAACATTTTACAAAATTATTTACGCAAGTGCGGTAAATACACCTACTCCAGCATCTTAAGTCCTGGACCAAAAGTAATAAAACAGAAAGATGGCCAATATAGTATACTAATTTTGTACCAAACTTCATCTTCCCCCGTTAACGGTAAGCCAAGAAATCTCAAGTACCGCATAGCATCATTTTAAGATGAAAAAATCGCACTTTAAGATGCTTAACACCCCATTGGCACGCCCCCATTACTCCTATCCAATCAATTATGGTCGGAATATCGAGAGGGGCGGCGAAGGTATTTTATCAAAAATTAATAATTATCCTCCTATTATTAGGAAAAGCACAGCATCAATAAATGTACCATTTTCTTAACATTTTACAAAATTATTTACGCAAGTGCGGTAAATACACCTACTCCAGCATCTTAAGTCCTGGACCAAAAGTAATAAAACAGAAAGATGGCCAATATAGTATACTAATTTTGTACCAAACTTCATCTTCCCCCGTTAACGGTAAGCCAAGAAATCTCAAGTACCGCATAGCATCATTTTAAGATGAAAAAATCGCACTTTAAGATGCTTAACACCCCATTGGCACGCCCCCATTACTCCTATCCAATCAATTATGGTCGGAATATCGAGAGGGGCGGCGAAGGTATTTTATCAAAAATTAATAATTATCCTCCTATTATTAGGAAAAGCACAGCATCAATAAATGTACCATTTTCTTAACATTTTACAAAATTATTTACGCAAGTGCGGTAAATACACCTACTCCAGCATCTTAAGTCCTGGACCAAAAGTAATAAAACAGAAAGATGGCCAATATAGTATACTAATTTTGTACCAAACTTCATCTTCCCCCGTTAACGGTAAGCCAAGAAATCTCAAGTACCGCATAGCATCATTTTAAGATGAAAAAATCGCACTTTAAGATGCTTAACACCCCATTGGCACGCCCCCATTACTCCTATCCAATCAATTATGGTCGGAATATCGAGAGGGGCGGCGAAGGTATTTTATCAAAAATTAATAATTATCCTCCTATTATTAGGAAAAGCACAGCATCAATAAATGTACCATTTTCTTAACATTTTACAAAATTATTTACGCAAGTGCGGTAAATACACCTACTCCAGCATCTTAAGTCCTGGACCAAAAGTAATAAAACAGAAAGATGGCCAATATAGTATACTAATTTTGTACCAAACTTCATCTTCCCCCGTTAACGGTAAGCCAAGAAATCTCAAGTACCGCATAGCATCATTTTAAGATGAAAAAATCGCACTTTAAGATGCTTAACACCCCATTGGCACGCCCCCATTACTCCTATCCAATCAATTATGGTCGGAATATCGAGAGGGGCGGCGAAGGTATTTTATCAAAAATTAATAATTATCCTCCTATTATTAGGAAAAGCACAGCATCAATAAATGTACCATTTTCTTAACATTTTACAAAATTATTTACGCAAGTGCGGTAAATACACCTACTCCAGCATCTTAAGTCCTGGACCAAAAGTAATAAAACAGAAAGATGGCCAATATAGTATACTAATTTTGTACCAAACTTCATCTTCCCCCGTTAACGGTAAGCCAAGAAATCTCAAGTACCGCATAGCATCATTTTAAGATGAAAAAATCGCACTTTAAGATGCTTAACACCCCATTGGCACGCCCCCATTACTCCTATCCAATCAATTATGGTCGGAATATCGAGAGGGGCGGCGAAGGTATTTTATCAAAAATTAATAATTATCCTCCTATTATTAGGAAAAGCACAGCATCAATAAATGTACCATTTTCTTAACATTTTACAAAATTATTTACGCAAGTGCGGTAAATACACCTACTCCAGCATCTTAAGTCCTGGACCAAAAGTAATAAAACAGAAAGATGGCCAATATAGTATACTAATTTTGTACCAAACTTCATCTTCCCCCGTTAACGGTAAGCCAAGAAATCTCAAGTACCGCATAGCATCATTTTAAGATGAAAAAATCGCACTTTAAGATGCTTAACACCCCATTGGCACGCCCCCATTACTCCTATCCAATCAATTATGGTCGGAATATCGAGAGGGGCGGCGAAGGTATTTTATCAAAAATTAATAATTATCCTCCTATTATTAGGAAAAGCACAGCATCAATAAATGTACCATTTTCTTAACATTTTACAAAATTATTTACGCAAGTGCGGTAAATACACCTACTCCAGCATCTTAAGTCCTGGACCAAAAGTAATAAAACAGAAAGATGGCCAATATAGTATACTAATTTTGTACCAAACTTCATCTTCCCCCGTTAACGGTAAGCCAAGAAATCTCAAGTACCGCATAGCATCATTTTAAGATGAAAAAATCGCACTTTAAGATGCTTAACACCCCATTGGCACGCCCCCATTACTCCTATCCAATCAATTATGGTCGGAATATCGAGAGGGGCGGCGAAGGTATTTTATCAAAAATTAATAATTATCCTCCTATTATTAGGAAAAGCACAGCATCAATAAATGTACCATTTTCTTAACATTTTACAAAATTATTTACGCAAGTGCGGTAAATACACCTACTCCAGCATCTTAAGTCCTGGACCAAAAGTAATAAAACAGAAAGATGGCCAATATAGTATACTAATTTTGTACCAAACTTCATCTTCCCCCGTTAACGGTAAGCCAAGAAATCTCAAGTACCGCATAGCATCATTTTAAGATGAAAAAATCGCACTTTAAGATGCTTAACACCCCATTGGCACGCCCCCATTACTCCTATCCAATCAATTATGGTCGGAATATCGAGAGGGGCGGCGAAGGTATTTTATCAAAAATTAATAATTATCCTCCTATTATTAGGAAAAGCACAGCATCAATAAATGTACCATTTTCTTAACATTTTACAAAATTATTTACGCAAGTGCGGTAAATACACCTACTCCAGCATCTTAAGTCCTGGACCAAAAGTAATAAAACAGAAAGATGGCCAATATAGTATACTAATTTTGTACCAAACTTCATCTTCCCCCGTTAACGGTAAGCCAAGAAATCTCAAGTACCGCATAGCATCATTTTAAGATGAAAAAATCGCACTTTAAGATGCTTAACACCCCATTGGCACGCCCCCATTACTCCTATCCAATCAATTATGGTCGGAATATCGAGAGGGGCGGCGAAGGTATTTTATCAAAAATTAATAATTATCCTCCTATTATTAGGAAAAGCACAGCATCAATAAATGTACCATTTTCTTAACATTTTACAAAATTATTTACGCAAGTGCGGTAAATACACCTACTCCAGCATCTTAAGTCCTGGACCAAAAGTAATAAAACAGAAAGATGGCCAATATAGTATACTAATTTTGTACCAAACTTCATCTTCCCCCGTTAACGGTAAGCCAAGAAATCTCAAGTACCGCATAGC
Organism: Leptarthrus brevirostris; assembly: GCA_964036015.1. Classification (NCBI taxonomy): domain Eukaryota; kingdom Metazoa; phylum Arthropoda; class Insecta; order Diptera; family Asilidae; genus Leptarthrus; species Leptarthrus brevirostris. The sequence continues at coordinate 8,021 of CAXIWC010000143.1, read as the reverse complement.
ATCATTTTAAGATGAAAAAATCGCACTTTAAGATGCTTAACACCCCATTGGCACGCCCCCATTACTCCTATCCAATCAATTATGGTCGGAATATCGAGAGGGGCGGCGAAGGTATTTTATCAAAAATTAATAATTATCCTCCTATTATTAGGAAAAGCACAGCATCAATAAATGTACCATTTTCTTAACATTTTACAAAATTATTTACGCAAGTGCGGTAAATACACCTACTCCAGCATCTTAAGTCCTGGACCAAAAGTAATAAAACAGAAAGATGGCCAATATAGTATACTAATTTTGTACCAAACTTCATCTTCCCCCGTTAACGGTAAGCCAAGAAATCTCAAGTACCGCATAGCATCATTTTAAGATGAAAAAATCGCACTTTAAGATGCTTAACACCCCATTGGCACGCCCCCATTACTCCTATCCAATCAATTATGGTCGGAATATCGAGAGGGGCGGCGAAGGTATTTTATCAAAAATTAATAATTATCCTCCTATTATTAGGAAAAGCACAGCATCAATAAATGTACCATTTTCTTAACATTTTACAAAATTATTTACGCAAGTGCGGTAAATACACCTACTCCAGCATCTTAAGTCCTGGACCAAAAGTAATAAAACAGAAAGATGGCCAATATAGTATACTAATTTTGTACCAAACTTCATCTTCCCCCGTTAACGGTAAGCCAAGAAATCTCAAGTACCGCATAGCATCATTTTAAGATGAAAAAATCGCACTTTAAGATGCTTAACACCCCATTGGCACGCCCCCATTACTCCTATCCAATCAATTATGGTCGGAATATCGAGAGGGGCGGCGAAGGTATTTTATCAAAAATTAATAATTATCCTCCTATTATTAGGAAAAGCACAGCATCAATAAATGTACCATTTTCTTAACATTTTACAAAATTATTTACGCAAGTGCGGTAAATACACCTACTCCAGCATCTTAAGTCCTGGACCAAAAGTAATAAAACAGAAAGATGGCCAATATAGTATACTAATTTTGTACCAAACTTCATCTTCCCCCGTTAACGGTAAGCCAAGAAATCTCAAGTACCGCATAGCATCATTTTAAGATGAAAAAATCGCACTTTAAGATGCTTAACACCCCATTGGCACGCCCCCATTACTCCTATCCAATCAATTATGGTCGGAATATCGAGAGGGGCGGCGAAGGTATTTTATCAAAAATTAATAATTATCCTCCTATTATTAGGAAAAGCACAGCATCAATAAATGTACCATTTTCTTAACATTTTACAAAATTATTTACGCAAGTGCGGTAAATACACCTACTCCAGCATCTTAAGTCCTGGACCAAAAGTAATAAAACAGAAAGATGGCCAATATAGTATACTAATTTTGTACCAAACTTCATCTTCCCCCGTTAACGGTAAGCCAAGAAATCTCAAGTACCGCATAGCATCATTTTAAGATGAAAAAATCGCACTTTAAGATGCTTAACACCCCATTGGCACGCCCCCATTACTCCTATCCAATCAATTATGGTCGGAATATCGAGAGGGGCGGCGAAGGTATTTTATCAAAAATTAATAATTATCCTCCTATTATTAGGAAAAGCACAGCATCAATAAATGTACCATTTTCTTAACATTTTACAAAATTATTTACGCAAGTGCGGTAAATACACCTACTCCAGCATCTTAAGTCCTGGACCAAAAGTAATAAAACAGAAAGATGGCCAATATAGTATACTAATTTTGTACCAAACTTCATCTTCCCCCGTTAACGGTAAGCCAAGAAATCTCAAGTACCGCATAGCATCATTTTAAGATGAAAAAATCGCACTTTAAGATGCTTAACACCCCATTGGCACGCCCCCATTACTCCTATCCAATCAATTATGGTCGGAATATCGAGAGGGGCGGCGAAGGTATTTTATCAAAAATTAATAATTATCCTCCTATTATTAGGAAAAGCACAGCATCAATAAATGTACCATTTTCTTAACATTTTACAAAATTATTTACGCAAGTGCGGTAAATACACCTACTCCAGCATCTTAAGTCCTGGACCAAAAGTAATAAAACAGAAAGATGGCCAATATAGTATACTAATTTTGTACCAAACTTCATCTTCCCCCGTTAACGGTAAGCCAAGAAATCTCAAGTACCGCATAGCATCATTTTAAGATGAAAAAATCGCACTTTAAGATGCTTAACACCCCATTGGCACGCCCCCATTACTCCTATCCAATCAATTATGGTCGGAATATCGAGAGGGGCGGCGAAGGTATTTTATCAAAAATTAATAATTATCCTCCTATTATTAGGAAAAGCACAGCATCAATAAATGTACCATTTTCTTAACATTTTACAAAATTATTTACGCAAGTGCGGTAAATACACCTACTCCAGCATCTTAAGTCCTGGACCAAAAGTAATAAAACAGAAAGATGGCCAATATAGTATACTAATTTTGTACCAAACTTCATCTTCCCCCGTTAACGGTAAGCCAAGAAATCTCAAGTACCGCATAGCATCATTTTAAGATGAAAAAATCGCACTTTAAGATGCTTAACACCCCATTGGCACGCCCCCATTACTCCTATCCAATCAATTATGGTCGGAATATCGAGAGGGGCGGCGAAGGTATTTTATCAAAAATTAATAATTATCCTCCTATTATTAGGAAAAGCACAGCATCAATAAATGTACCATTTTCTTAACATTTTACAAAATTATTTACGCAAGTGCGGTAAATACACCTACTCCAGCATCTTAAGTCCTGGACCAAAAGTAATAAAACAGAAAGATGGCCAATATAGTATACTAATTTTGTACCAAACTTCATCTTCCCCCGTTAACGGTAAGCCAAGAAATCTCAAGTACCGCATAGCATCATTTTAAGATGAAAAAATCGCACTTTAAGATGCTTAACACCCCATTGGCACGCCCCCATTACTCCTATCCAATCAATTATGGTCGGAATATCGAGAGGGGCGGCGAAGGTATTTTATCAAAAATTAATAATTATCCTCCTATTATTAGGAAAAGCACAGCATCAATAAATGTACCATTTTCTTAACATTTTACAAAATTATTTACGCAAGTGCGGTAAATACACCTACTCCAGCATCTTAAGTCCTGGACCAAAAGTAATAAAACAGAAAGATGGCCAATATAGTATACTAATTTTGTACCAAACTTCATCTTCCCCCGTTAACGGTAAGCCAAGAAATCTCAAGTACCGCATAGCATCATTTTAAGATGAAAAAATCGCACTTTAAGATGCTTAACACCCCATTGGCACGCCCCCATTACTCCTATCCAATCAATTATGGTCGGAATATCGAGAGGGGCGGCGAAGGTATTTTATCAAAAATTAATAATTATCCTCCTATTATTAGGAAAAGCACAGCATCAATAAATGTACCATTTTCTTAACATTTTACAAAATTATTTACGCAAGTGCGGTAAATACACCTACTCCAGCATCTTAAGTCCTGGACCAAAAGTAATAAAACAGAAAGATGGCCAATATAGTATACTAATTTTGTACCAAACTTCATCTTCCCCCGTTAACGGTAAGCCAAGAAATCTCAAGTACCGCATAGCATCATTTTAAGATGAAAAAATCGCACTTTAAGATGCTTAACACCCCATTGGCACGCCCCCATTACTCCTATCCAATCAATTATGGTCGGAATATCGAGAGGGGCGGCGAAGGTATTTTATCAAAAATTAATAATTATCCTCCTATTATTAGGAAAAGCACAGCATCAATAAATGTACCATTTTCTTAACATTTTACAAAATTATTTACGCAAGTGCGGTAAATACACCTACTCCAGCATCTTAAGTCCTGGACCAAAAGTAATAAAACAGAAAGATGGCCAATATAGTATACTAATTTTGTACCAAACTTCATCTTCCCCCGTTAACGGTAAGCCAAGAAATCTCAAGTACCGCATAGCATCATTTTAAGATGAAAAAATCGCACTTTAAGATGCTTAACACCCCATTGGCACGCCCCCATTACTCCTATCCAATCAATTATGGTCGGAATATCGAGAGGGGCGGCGAAGGTATTTTATCAAAAATTAATAATTATCCTCCTATTATTAGGAAAAGCACAGCATCAATAAATGTACCATTTTCTTAACATTTTACAAAATTATTTACGCAAGTGCGGTAAATACACCTACTCCAGCATCTTAAGTCCTGGACCAAAAGTAATAAAACAGAAAGATGGCCAATATAGTATACTAATTTTGTACCAAACTTCATCTTCCCCCGTTAACGGTAAGCCAAGAAATCTCAAGTACCGCATAGCATCATTTTAAGATGAAAAAATCGCACTTTAAGATGCTTAACACCCCATTGGCACGCCCCCATTACTCCTATCCAATCAATTATGGTCGGAATATCGAGAGGGGCGGCGAAGGTATTTTATCAAAAATTAATAATTATCCTCCTATTATTAGGAAAAGCACAGCATCAATAAATGTACCATTTTCTTAACATTTTACAAAATTATTTACGCAAGTGCGGTAAATACACCTACTCCAGCATCTTAAGTCCTGGACCAAAAGTAATAAAACAGAAAGATGGCCAATATAGTATACTAATTTTGTACCAAACTTCATCTTCCCCCCGTTAACGGTAAGCCAAGAAATCTCAAGTACCGCATAGCATCATTTTAAGATGAAAAAATCGCACTTTAAGATGCTTAACACCCCATTGGCACGCCCCCATTACTCCTATCCAATCAATTATGGTCGGAATATCGAGAGGGGCGGCGAAGGTATTTTATCAAAAATTAATAATTATCCTCCTATTATTAGGAAAAGCACAGCATCAATAAATGTACCATTTTCTTAACATTTTACAAAATTATTTACGCAAGTGCGGTAAATACACCTACTCCAGCATCTTAAGTCCTGGACCAAAAGTAATAAAACAGAAAGATGGCCAATATAGTATACTAATTTTGTACCAAACTTCATCTTCCCCCGTTAACGGTAAGCCAAGAAATCTCAAGTACCGCATAGCATCATTTTAAGATGAAAAAATCGCACTTTAAGATGCTTAACACCCCATTGGCACGCCCCCATTACTCCTATCCAATCAATTATGGTCGGAATATCGAGAGGGGCGGCGAAGGTATTTTATCAAAAATTAATAATTATCCTCCTATTATTAGGAAAAGCACAGCATCAATAAATGTACCATTTTCTTAACATTTTACAAAATTATTTACGCAAGTGCGGTAAATACACCTACTCCAGCATCTTAAGTCCTGGACCAAAAGTAATAAAACAGAAAGATGGCCAATATAGTATACTAATTTTGTACCAAACTTCATCTTCCCCCGTTAACGGTAAGCCAAGAAATCTCAAGTACCGCATAGCATCATTTTAAGATGAAAAAATCGCACTTTAAGATGCTTAACACCCCATTGGCACGCCCCCATTACTCCTATCCAATCAATTATGGTCGGAATATCGAGAGGGGCGGCGAAGGTATTTTATCAAAAATTAATAATTATCCTCCTATTATTAGGAAAAGCACAGCATCAATAAATGTACCATTTTCTTAACATTTTACAAAATTATTTACGCAAGTGCGGTAAATACACCTACTCCAGCATCTTAAGTCCTGGACCAAAAGTAATAAAACAGAAAGATGGCCAATATAGTATACTAATTTTGTACCAAACTTCATCTTCCCCCGTTAACGGTAAGCCAAGAAATCTCAAGTACCGCATAGCATCATTTTAAGATGAAAAAATCGCACTTTAAGATGCTTAACACCCCATTGGCACGCCCCCATTACTCCTATCCAATCAATTATGGTCGGAATATCGAGAGGGGCGGCGAAGGTATTTTATCAAAAATTAATAATTATCCTCCTATTATTAGGAAAAGCACAGCATCAATAAATGTACCATTTTCTTAACATTTTACAAAATTATTTACGCAAGTGCGGTAAATACACCTACTCCAGCATCTTAAGTCCTGGACCAAAAGTAATAAAACAGAAAGATGGCCAATATAGTATACTAATTTTGTACCAAACTTCATCTTCCCCCGTTAACGGTAAGCCAAGAAATCTCAAGTACCGCATAGCATCATTTTAAGATGAAAAAATCGCACTTTAAGATGCTTAACACCCCATTGGCACGCCCCCATTACTCCTATCCAATCAATTATGGTCGGAATATCGAGAGGGGCGGCGAAGGTATTTTATCAAAAATTAATAATTATCCTCCTATTATTAGGAAAAGCACAGCATCAATAAATGTACCATTTTCTTAACATTTTACAAAATTATTTACGCAAGTGCGGTAAATACACCTACTCCAGCATCTTAAGTCCTGGACCAAAAGTAATAAAACAGAAAGATGGCCAATATAGTATACTAATTTTGTACCAAACTTCATCTTCCCCCGTTAACGGTAAGCCAAGAAATCTCAAGTACCGCATAGCATCATTTTAAGATGAAAAAATCGCACTTTAAGATGCTTAACACCCCATTGGCACGCCCCCATTACTCCTATCCAATCAATTATGGTCGGAATATCGAGAGGGGCGGCGAAGGTATTTTATCAAAAATTAATAATTATCCTCCTATTATTAGGAAAAGCACAGCATCAATAAATGTACCATTTTCTTAACATTTTACAAAATTATTTACGCAAGTGCGGTAAATACACCTACTCCAGCATCTTAAGTCCTGGACCAAAAGTAATAAAACAGAAAGATGGCCAATATAGTATACTAATTTTGTACCAAACTTCATCTTCCCCCGTTAACGGTAAGCCAAGAAATCTCAAGTACCGCATAGCATCATTTTAAGATGAAAAAATCGCACTTTAAGATGCTTAACACCCCATTGGCACGCCCCCATTACTCCTATCCAATCAATTATGGTCGGAATATCGAGAGGGGCGGCGAAGGTATTTTATCAAAAATTAATAATTATCCTCCTATTATTAGGAAAAGCACAGCATCAATAAATGTACCATTTTCTTAACATTTTACAAAATTATTTACGCAAGTGCGGTAAATACACCTACTCCAGCATCTTAAGTCCTGGACCAAAAGTAATAAAACAGAAAGATGGCCAATATAGTATACTAATTTTGTACCAAACTTCATCTTCCCCCGTTAACGGTAAGCCAAGAAATCTCAAGTACCGCATAGCATCATTTTAAGATGAAAAAATCGCACTTTAAGATGCTTAACACCCCATTGGCACGCCCCCATTACTCCTATCCAATCAATTATGGTCGGAATATCGAGAGGGGCGGCGAAGGTATTTTATCAAAAATTAATAATTATCCTCCTATTATTAGGAAAAGCACAGCATCAATAAATGTACCATTTTCTTAACATTTTACAAAATTATTTACGCAAGTGCGGTAAATACACCTACTCCAGCATCTTAAGTCCTGGACCAAAAGTAATAAAACAGAAAGATGGCCAATATAGTATACTAATTTTGTACCAAACTTCATCTTCCCCCGTTAACGGTAAGCCAAGAAATCTCAAGTACCGCATAGCATCATTTTAAGATGAAAAAATCGCACTTTAAGATGCTTAACACCCCATTGGCACGCCCCCATTACTCCTATCCAATCAATTATGGTCGGAATATCGAGAGGGGCGGCGAAGGTATTTTATCAAAAATTAATAATTATCCTCCTATTATTAGGAAAAGCACAGCATCAATAAATGTACCATTTTCTTAACATTTTACAAAATTATTTACGCAAGTGCGGTAAATACACCTACTCCAGCATCTTAAGTCCTGGACCAAAAGTAATAAAACAGAAAGATGGCCAATATAGTATACTAATTTTGTACCAAACTTCATCTTCCCCCGTTAACGGTAAGCCAAGAAATCTCAAGTACCGCATAGCATCATTTTAAGATGAAAAAATCGCACTTTAAGATGCTTAACACCCCATTGGCACGCCCCCATTACTCCTATCCAATCAATTATGGTCGGAATATCGAGAGGGGCGGCGAAGGTATTTTATCA
>CAXIWC010000142.1:0-23978 GCA_964036015.1 Leptarthrus brevirostris | reverse complement strand
TCGATTTTGTTTGTTCTAGTCTAAATTCACAGTTTTGAGGCAATTTTTAGAAAGTGTTACAACAACGCCAATGATCTTGTTCATTTCTTCTGCAGTTCAAGGTTGTTATATGGGTTTGGTAGCTGCTAGTTTGATATAAATTTAAAGCATAATTACGAATCAATGGTTTCCCTTATTAAGATTATCACGGCTGAATCATAAAGAAACGAAGTTTAAGGCTATGGAAAGATATTTATTTTCTTTGCAAGTTCTTCACATGATAAACCTCTCCAAAGTACCGAAAGAAGCCATTCTAGCTATCTTGACTAGACGTTTATTACTTATTAACGGATTTATGCAAAGCGATGCATGTTATTTTTAAACATCAGATTTTTTTCCCTAATTACAGAAATTCCTTTAACTATTCCTCAATGGTGTTATATTAACTAGTAGTCAAGGTCCAGATGACGTAATCGGTGGAATGACTTACTTGCTAGTTGCATAAAACACGAAATTATTTAATAATATAACCTCGAATTAATGGCTATATTTAGATCTGGAAAAGAAATTGCATGATAATCTTTTAAAGTTCGAGGTTACAATATTCTGCTTTCAATTAAAGTCGCATCATGTTATTTCATTTAGCTGATAAAGGAGTACTTCGTAATTAAAAACTCAAAACAACAACTCTTATTTTCAGCACGAGGTCAGATTCATCTACAAAACCTTATCACCCAACGACCTTAACATTGTCGCCAAATTATTAATTTCTACGCAGTCACCAGCTCGCTTATCAATCACAGCTCGACCAGAAAAACATGTTAAAACTTGCTTGAAAACAAATGATATCATAGAAATAAGAATTTGCAAAAGAAATTAAAAAATAATCTTCATCTATTTACTCAAAGTGGTGAAATCTTTTATTACGCAATATTCTGTTTTTCCAACTAAATTCGCATCATGTTATTTCATTTAGCTGATAAAGCTGTACTTCGTAATTAAAGACTCAAAACAACAAACTCTTATCTTCAATCCAATTAAATTCGCCTCATGTTATTTCATTTAGCTGATAAAGCTGTACTTCGAAATTAAAGACTCAAAACAACAAACTCTTATCTTCAACATCAATTGTAGCCTCCAAGACTGAATACCCAATATCCAAGATGGCCGACAGGTGCCTTATCTTACTAAACAATCTAGGTTCAGATCCAAGGTTTAGATCTAAGTCTAGATGCAAACCAAAGAAGAAGAAGAAGAAGAAGACCAATTGTAGCCTACAAGACCGAAAACCAAAAATCCAAGATGGCCGACATCCTTATCTCTCTTCCTTATCTCTCAATTGTAGCCTCCAAGACCAAAAACCGAAAATCCAAGATGGCCGACAATCCTTATCTCTCAATTGTATCCTATAAGAACGAAAACCCAAAATCCAAGATGGCCGACAATCCTTATCTCTCTTCCTTATCTCTCAATTGTAGCCTATAAGACCGAAAACCCAAGATCCAAGATGGCCGACAATCCTTATCTCTCAATTGTAGCCAATAAGACCGAAAACCCAAAATCCAAGATGGCCGACAATCCTTATCTCTCTTCCTTATCTCTCAATTGTAGCCTATAAGACCGAAAACCCAAGATCCAAGATGGCCGACAATCCTTATCTCACAATTGTAGCCAATAAGACCGAAAACCCAAAATCCAAGATGGCCGACAATCCTTATCTCTCTTCCTTATCTCTCAATTGTAGCCTATAAGACCGAAAATCCTTATCTCTTTTCCTTATCTCTCAATTGTAGCCTCCAAGACCGAAAACCCAATCAGCAACCTTGACCTTTGACCTGCACATTGCACATTGGTCCAGAACCCGCATATTTATACTACTCAGAGTTATACAAACTAGGAGGTAGTTCATAAAGAATTAATCATAAATCTATAATATTTCAAAAACTAAATAATCTACAAAGAGTAATGATATAAATTTCATTATACCATAGTAAACTTAAGTAAGTTTGTACGCCACTGCCAAAATCGTTCATGCATTTTGGAAAAAAACTTCTGCTGGAGCCTGCACGCTATGTTACTTGGAAGAGAATTCCCTTTCGTAGGTATTGCTTGAACAATGTAAGAATGTTCACCATGTCGTGAGATATATGTTATCTTTATAACGTAGCAAAAGCTCAGGGGACAACCCTATGATTCGTCAGCATGGCTATGGCCGGATGGGAATTAAGGTAAGGGGTATGAGGGAAATTAGATGTCTACTTTTTGCATTATTGTGAGCTAGATAACCGTCCAGACGCGGTGTGTTTTATTTTTTTATTTATGCAAAACGAATAGGCAGTTCGAGCCTCGGACCTCCATCCATGGCGTGGTGAACTCTTAGAACCAGTAACTCTGTTCTTGGAATAAGACATTTACGATTTCTTCTTGATATCAAAAATTCAAGTCTTTCATACCGGTACGTTGAAATTTTTCATTTACAGGCCTATGTAGAAATATATGTTCACAACGAGCTAAATATCGGTCTGTTCCACCGATTTTCGTGCACAAACTTTCCGTTTTGCTTATATGGTGGGAGAAAAAGTGTCTACAAACCAAAAAATCGAGGGAACATGTTTCATGCAAACTCGTTAAAATCAAGAAGAAGAAAATTCACGGAACACACCTAATCTACTTAAACTGCACTTCTAATTATTGTTAATCAAATCATTTTAATCACCAAATTATCCTTTATTAATAACTTTATTCAATCAATTCACTATGAAACAGTCACTCAACCTGAGCTCACTTTTTAAACAAAAACACCGAACAGCTGTTTGTAACTTTTGCAAGAAAAATGTTTTTCCACAGTTTTTGGGAAAGTTACTTTGTGTTTAACTTGGCAGTAAGATATGCTCGCTTGAGGGAGCGATGCTTGAACTTACCTTTATTACGAAAGTATTATTATCTCTGTAGTGTAAGAGAATTTCTTGAGTTATCCATGGACACTGATGGATTCGGTTTTTACATAGTATACTTTGCTTTATTTCTATGACAAATATGAATGCCTATAATATTTGTCATAGAAATAAAGCAAAATATTAGCAAACACTTCAAATTTACCGTCGGTGGAGGTACAGTCAAATACATTGTGTGGGACTTCATCGCATTCCACAAAGAGCAAATTTCTGCACGACGCGGACAGCAAGGTCGTTCCTTTTCTGTTTCATTTAAGCTTCTTGTACCGGATGCTGTTTTTAATTTGGACGAATGTTCTGAATGAGCGTGATATCTATAATGCTGTAGTTTTAGTGACGTCGAGAGTGACGATCCTCTGACGACTGCCAACCCATTTGGCGACTTTTTTAGCATCGCGTTTTTGGCTACAGACTATGATACTAGAGATAAGGATTTTACTCATATGACGAGGCGCCAACTACCCTGGAAAACAAAGACCTAGTGTTTGGCTGATAGTTTCTTGTGTGGTCCTGATGGTATCCCTGCTCGTTTTGTAAAAAACTGTCGCATGTCCCTAGTTTCTATACTTTGTTACTTATTTAACTTATCTATTTATTGTGGTGTTCTTCCGAAATCCTGGAAACTATGTCATCATTCCTCTTCATAAGAAGGGAAGAAAATGTTATGTGTATTGGTAAAATTTTTGAAGCTCTGGTATGCAATGCTCTTAACTTCCACTGCAAACCTTTTCTGGGTTCCTTTCAGCATGGCTTCATGACAGGTAAATCTACTACGACTAACTTACTGGATTTCTCTATTTGCTGTATTTCTGCCATTGAAGCCGGCAAGTAGGTCGACTGCATTTTCACGCATTTTAGCAAGGATTTTGGCAGAATTAACCACAGTGTTCTTGTTCGTAAGTTATCTTTTCTAGCGTTTCCATGAATTTTCGTTAATTGGATTCGTTTCTATCTGTCTGATCGCACGCAACGTGTACACTTTCTAATGATATGGGCCTCAAGGTAGTCATGTAGGACCATTGCTTTTTATCATTTACATCAATAATGTATCCTTAATTCGCCCTAATTCGAGAATTCTATGTTACGCTGGTGACGCCAAAATTTTCCGCGTTATTTCAAGTGCGAATGACTTGCACTATTAAACTCTGACTTAGACGCCTTTCATAATTGGTGTTCTACAAACTTCCTTCCTCTATATATTAGTAAGCGCACTACTGTGTCGTTCTGTCGATCAAGGAATCCAGTACACTTTAATTACACTTTAGACGGTGCCTCTCTGAACAGACTTGACAACACCAACGATTTAGGGGTCGTGCTAAATACAAACTTTTCATTTGACGACCATATCAACACTATCGTAATCAAAGCTAATTATGTTCGGCATTGTTAAGCGATGGTCTAAGGAGTTTGATGACGCATATATAACAAAACTCCTTTATTTTACGTTCGTAAGACATGTTTTGGAGTATGTTAGTCCAGTGTGGTCTCCTTTTTAACCGACTTCCCAAAAACAAAGAGGTTCTAAGTTCGACGCGTATTTTTTTTTTTTTTTTATCTGACCGGGCATAACTTCGTAACGCGTCGACCGATTTTGATGATTCTTTTTTTGTTGGGTAGAGTATGTTCCGTGGTTGATACCAGGTGAAAAAAATTTTGGGGGGATGGGGGTGGGGAGTGGGGGTGGAACCTAACTTTGTAACGCGTGGTCCGATTTCGATGGTTCTTTTTCTGTTGTATAGGGTATGATCCCCCATTCCTAATAGGAGAATAATTTGGTCCTATGGTGAAAGGTGTGGGTGGGGGGGAGGGGTAGTCTAACTTCGTAACGCGTGGACCGATTTGGATAATTCTTCTTCTATTGGATAGAATATGATCCTTGGTTGATACTACGAGAAAACAAATGTTGCTGGGGTGGAGGTGGGAGAAGGGGGGTGGAACCTAACTTTGTAACGCGTGGATTGATTTGTACGGTTCTTTTGCTGTTGTATAGAGTGTGATCCCTCATTGCTAATAGGAGAATAATTTGGTCCTATGGTGGAGGTGGGGGAGGCGGAGGGGTGATTTCTTTTATGTTCGGTAGAGTATGTTCCTTGATTGATACCATGAGAAAAAAAGTTTAGTGGAATGGGGGTGAGGTAGGGGGTTAAAACTAATTTTTAACGCGTGGACCGATTTGGATGGTTCTTTCTTCGTTGTATAGAGAAGAAGACACTAAAAAGTGAAAAATAAAATAGTTTTTAAAAAAAAGTTGAACCGACTTCACAAAAAGCGCTAAAAAGCATAAAATAATTTTTAATTTTATATCTATTACGACATTTTGAAGTCGGTGCAAATTAAACAAATAAAACAACTACAGTACCACAATTGAAAATAATACCTAATACTACCTGAACGTTTCAGTTTACGGGATAATAAGAAATGACGATTAAATACTTTTGTTGTAGTTGTTTGGTTTATTTAATTTGCACCGACTTCAAAATGTCGTAATAGATATAAAATTAAAAATTATTTTATGCTTTTTAGCGCTTTTTGTGAAGTCGGTTCAACTTTTTTTTAAAAACTATTTTATTATGCGACTCATATTAATCGCATTGAAACTGTAAAGCGTAGATTCGTAAGATTTGCCCTTTGCGGCCTTCCTCGGATCGATCCCCTTCGGCTGCTTTCTTGATTTATTTAATTTTTTATTTAAGCTTAATACAAGCTATTACATAATAATACATACTGCAATTACAAGCTATAACATAATACTAATACTACAAGCTATAATAAGTGATGACATAATAAATAAATAGTAAAAGCTACAATATGAGCTCTAAATAAAGTAGATACGGGCTGGAAGGAAGAAGAATTAAGAAAGGCGATCAAGATGGACGAGATCAAGATATAAGGCTTTGCGAAGGGATGATTTACTCAGATGGAAGTCAAAGGAGGAAAGGTCGTTGACTTTTCGTAGCATCCTGGTAATTGGCTCACTTTGACCGTAGTTTGTGCGATGGCGATCGAGTCGGAAAAGGGGAGTGGACCTAAGGTTGGGGGGATTGGTATAGATGGGTAAAGATTGCAGGATTGAAGGGCAGTCTATGGCACCACTTAATAGCTGATGCATGAAGAGAATGTCGGAAACATCAAGACGTTTACTTAAAGGTTGTAAGTCTATCAGTTTCAGACGGTTTTCATAAGGTGAAAGGTTGAATCGGTCTCCCCACGGAAGATCACGTAGAGCGAAGCGAATGAACCTACGCTGGACAGATTCAATCCTATTAATGTGAGTTGTTTGTGTAGGTGACCATACCTGGCTGGCATATTCAAGGAGAGGTCTAACGAAGGAGATATAGAGAGATTTGGAAACATAAGGATTGGAGAACTCTCTGGACCAGCGCTTCACAAACCCTAGCACGGAGTTAGCTCTGTTAATTATGCTGTCAATGTGGGAACGGAAATTGAGTTCACTATCACAGATTATTCCGAGGTCACACAAAGAGGTAACGATAGGGACTGGTACGTCGGTTAGCATGTAGACTCTCGGGGTGGGTGTAAGACGCTTGCGGGAATAAGAGATGGACTGCATTTGGAGACATTGAGTTCAAGAAAGTTTTTCATGCACCATGTGGTGAAGGAATCGAGATCTTTTTGCAGGAGAAGAGAGTCGGTTGTAGAGGAGATATGTTTAATTATTTTCAGGTCATCAGCATAAATGGACAGCTCTGAGTGAGTGATGACACATTCAACATCATTTATTGTAAGGATGAAAATTAATGGACCGAGCCACCCTGGGGGACGCCGGAACGAGCGACTATAGGGTTAGAAATGGATGAGCTGAAAAGAACATTGTACCGACGGTTGTTGAGGTAGGATTGAATCCAGGAGATGAATCGGGAGGGGAAGCCTAGGCGATCAAGTTTGAACAATATAACATTAAGGGAGATCTTGTCGAAGGCTTTTCTAAAATCGGTGGCGATAAAATCAACATCTTTACCGTTTTCCAGGGCACATAGTGTTTTGGAGACGAAGTCAGTAAGGTTGGTGGTTGCAGATCTTCCTTTGAGGAAGCCATGCTGGGAGAGGGAGAAGATAGACTTACAGTGAAAGAACATGGAATCATAGACCAATTTTTCGAATAGTTTAGGTATGGATGATAATTTAGCGATGGGTATAATATACGAGTTTTTCCATAAATGAGGGAAAACCGCTTGAGTGACCGAGAGGCGGAAAAGCAAGGTAAGGGGTTGAATTAGATGCATGGCACACTTTTTCAGAACGATGACCGGAATGCCGTCAGGACCTGGGTTGAAGCCGTCCTCAAGCCCGTTGATACTGGTGGCGATTAGTTCGGGATCAGGGTCGAAAGACGTAAACGACGTTTGAGTGCATTTGTCCAAGAATGAAAAGTAGTTAAGGTCAGGTTGTAGGGAAGTGTCGCTGAAGGATTTACTGAAGAAGTGTGCAAAGAGGTTGGCGATAACCTTAGGATCAGACCAAGAGGTATTCTCAAGTTTTAGGGTAGAGGTGTAACCATTGGATTTCTTCTTTGAATTAATAAAGTTATAAAAACGCTTGGGTTCGGATATGAGGCTAGTTTCCATCCGTTGGAGGTACTCATAGTGGAGGATATCACAACGTTCAGAAAAAGAGGTATAAGCAGATAGGTAGGAAGAATAGTCGGACTCGGTCTGGGATAGAAGAAAAGTTTGCCAACGTTTATTTCTCCTATTGCGGAGAGAGCGTTATTCTTTGTCATACCATACGGGGGATGAGGAGTAGTTTTTACGAGGAAAAAGGGGGATAGATTGTGTAAGACAAGCGTGTATTTCTGAATAGAACGTTGAGGGATAGTGGCAATGTTAGAGTTGATGAGCAAGTGATTTAATTTTTCAAAGTCAATTGAAGGAAAGAGAAGACTCGGAGCTTGAAAGAGCATGAGGGTGTTCGTAGGAGAAAACATCGGTCTTACGCTGACCAATTAAAGCTTATTTCATTAGAGTCCCTTGAAGACGCGACAACTCCAGAATTGTTACTGGGGCCTCTGTATTTATCGATTCCTACTCGCCCCTTGAGGAACCAACGCTTTCTGAATATTCGCCACCATTGCACTTATTATGGTATGCATGAGCCTATTACATCTACTACCCCGTTTCATCAAAGTTCGTCAGTTTTATTTTTTCTTATATAATAAAGTTGAATCGCATAAATTTATGTTTAAATGTTTAAAATAGTTTTTTAATATTTATTCTTTTAAATATAATACATTTTTATGATTTTTGATACAATTTTTGAAAAACAAATAATAAATAAATAATTTATTATGTAAAACCAAAAAATCGTTATAAGGCAGATATTTCAATTATTAACCTTAACGATTTTTACCACTTAGTACCACCTTTTGCTGAAATAACCGATTCTATTCGATTTGGCATTGCTTCTAATATTTAATAAAATTGTATTGCATTTAAGAGATAAACATTTAAATTTCATGTTGATAGAAAATTTTGTGTTTTGACTTCATTTTATATGAAAAAAATTAAAATGACGAACTTTGATGAAACGGGGTAGTATGTCTCGTCTCTTTAATAATAATTTTCAGTTTATTGATTTTCACTTGTCGACACCTCAACTGAAGATTAAGCTTTGTTAGGGTTACTTTTTCTACTTCTTATGTAATTATTGTTATTTTGATGTAGTAGTTAGTATTTGATGAATAATAATAAATAAATAAATAAACAACATTCTTGAATACAAAAAATTGTGATCCAAATTATCAGGCGGCGTTTGATTCTGAAATAACACATTTTCCAGATGCGTTCTGAAAATGAATCTATAATCTGGTAGATGGTAGATTCGAAGATCTAGTTTGCCTCAGATAGAGGAAGGTTTCCAACATAGAGCTGTTTCGAAAGGCATTTACATTAATATCATTCTAGGGTAAACAAACTAACAGGGTAGTAGATACCGAAAACGGCACATCTATCAGAACCCGAATCCACTTCCATACCTAGAAACTCAATATCCTGTCCAAAGGACGAAAACTTAAGAATGGAAGCCTTTAAAGATACTACATACATGTATAGCAGCACCACCATCGATCTCTTCTGAATAGATTATAGCCCAGTATTGACACTAGTGACGAGTTAATACTCTCGTTAAGCCATGTTTTACAAACGACCAATAAGTGTACCAGCAAACATATCCCACAGTTGCTAAAGTTTGTTCCTCAACTTCTTACATTCATATATATAATAATAGAATCCAGATACCTGAGAAGGGAAAATATAGGTAAAGGTTCTTACAATATCGAGGGGAGAAACGTTATCAGGCTCTATGAGATATGAACTGTGGAAGAAAAATAAGTGGGAATGCTACATCTCCTGTATAAATAACGCAAAGATAATAAATTGGGTGAAAATAATTACAAAAATGTGAATGTAAATTCTAGCATAAAGTTATCCAAAAAATGCATTAAAATAGAGATGATGTCAATTATAGAAGAGATGCTGTTACAAGGAGATCCCTAATTCACCGAGCTCGGACAAGTATATGTAAAGGTGGTCGCGTATGCCGAGGATTTTGTTATATTAGTGTCAGGTAAGTGCCTGAGCACGATTACCGAACTTGCGAACGAACGAACGAAAACAGCCATAAGGAAGCTAAACTCCTGGGCAGTAAGCAAGGGACTTAATATTAACTCGTGCAAAATGGAATTGCTACTTTTCACAAGGATATAGAGGGTACTACTTTTAAAACACCAAGTTTGGACCGAATGCAGTAGGAACTCAGGTCCAATGCCAGATACCTGGGAGTTATTCTAGACTGTAAACTATCCTGGAAGCTAAATGTAGAAGAAGGGATTGTTAAAGCAAACAAAGCTTTCTACGCATGCAGAAAACTCTTCGGCACACAAAACGTACTGGGTGCATACGGCGATTATGCGACCAATCCCGCTTTATGACGTTATGGTTTGGGACCAGCTGTAGATAAGAACACCTATCTCTCCAGATTGGAGCACACACCAAGGTTGTCAGGAATCAGAATCACAGGGGCGCTCAAATCCACATGCTCTAAACACTATGTTATACTTCCCTCCTGTGGATCTGTTAGAGGTTAGAGACTTCAATAGGATGTTCAGAGCAGTAATACCAGACAGGCTGTTCTGGAAATCTAGAACAGAGGAACCTATGAACATATCCAATATCTACACAGGTGGCTCTAAAACTGCGTCGTGGGTAGGGGCAGCAAAAACTGAATGTTCAATCATTCTACAAACTTCCCAGCGAGCGTATCATATATTTTAAGCCGAAGCCGAAACTGTACATAAGGCGACCGAAATGACTCAGTCTGCTGGAGATAGGCGTCTCGGTGAACATCTAAGAGCTCTGTGACAAGCAGTTCTAACAGCTCTTCTCAGCACGAATAGAAAGCTGCAACTTTGCTGGGTATCAGGCCACAGAGGAGTAGCTGGGAACGTGGCAGACAAACTCGCAAAGATAGAAGTTGTGCAAACAGTACCTCCAATACAAGTCGTTATCAAACACCTCAGTGACTTATTGGACCGAAGAAAAGATGGCAAGGGACCACAACGTGTAAAATCACCAAGGTTATGTTGAAAACCTATCATCGAACGAGAACTGACTAACTAGAAATCAATGCAGAACTCTGGTAGGAGTATACACTGGCCACCGTCTCAGTGCGCACAGAATCGGGGTCTCGAACACCGACGGGGTCAGGAAACCGACAAAAAGGAAACTATAGAATATCTTCTGTGTCATTGCACTGCGCTTGCAAAAGCAAGACAGAAATCATTAAGGAGGTACTTCTTCAAGGATCCAGAGGACGCTTCTAGTATTCTAAAACTCGCAACAGAGGCAGCGCCTCGACGATCGCATTACAACATCTCTAGGATATAGAACACCCAAACTTGGCAGCGCTATAGATCTGGCACGGTGTATGCGAGGCTTTCAGTATAACTTAAACTAACCTACAGTGAAAGTCCTAAAACTACAAAAAATGCTCTGGAAACCAACATTTTTAGTATATGGTTTTCCTTCGTATTTCTTTCAGGTCGAGCAAGAGGATGAGAGTCGTACCACATGAATTTTTGAAGTTGATTTTATTTTTCTTATTTTAATATTTTATTAACTAATATTTATTCACATTTTATTTCAGTGTTTTTTTTAATCACCGGTGTACCGGTCACCTTAAATCAGACAGACTCGCAATAAATGCGCAGAAAAGGCAAATAAATCCAATTCAGAACAATTCCCTCGTCAAAGCAAAGAGTTTTCGCATTACGTTCGATTTACTTGTGCCATGTTTCTTTACCACAAATTTACGTGGATTGATTGGACAAATTTATCTCTAAATTTATGTGATCAAGAGAAAATTTTTTGTCACAAAGTAATCCATATTCTTTTGTTGGGCGCGTTGTTAGTGAGGGAAAATACAGAATACATGAATATGTGCGTCTTAAAAGTGTTACCCATATGGCGTGCAATTTAGTGTCAGTCTTAATTATTAATTAATCATAATTTTAAGCGATAATCCAATCTCTGTATTAATGTAGTGTTCCTTCCTACTTTTTGCCATGTTTCTTTGATCCCCTGCTTTCGAGTGTCGTTATATTTTGACGACGTCTGATTAGGAAATATTGTTCTTTACAAAGATAAAAAAAAACATTAACGATCTTGATTTTTGACTAATTTTTTCAAATTTTAGTTTTTGAATTTTCATTACTTTTCTGTTTTTAAAAATATTAAAAATTCTTTAATTTTACTTTTTTCAATTTGCAGTGTCATTTTTTTCGTCATGTCTCGTGTTGTGACAATATTAAAAACGGGCAAATTAAAATACTCTCACGGCTTAAACCTACAAAAACGTTTTGCCAAATTCAATTTAGAAAGCCACTTCCGTAATATTTTAATTTTGACTGAACATGAGCCAGTCTACACTATTGGAATAAGGACGAAGAATTATTCAGATGAAGACGAGGTAAGATTGACAAAATTAGGTGCTGATTTCTTTAAAACTAATCGAGGAGGATTAATAACTTTCCATGGCCCAGGTCAACTAGTTGCTTATCCAATTTTAGATTTGAAGCAATTTAAGCCAAGCATGCGATGGTATGTGGAACGGTTGGAGCAAACTATAATTGATATGTGCAGAGATTATGGAATAAACGCGCGCACAACTGCTGACACTGGTATTTGGGTTGGTGATCATAAAATTTGCGCAATAGGCATACATGGATCTCGATTTATAACAAGTCATGGCTTAGCATTGAACTGTAATACTGACCTTAATTGGTTTGAACATATTGTTCCTTGCGGTATAGAAGGTAAAGGAGTTACATCACTTACTAAAGAGCTTCAACGTACTGTAGACATTGACCAAGCGGAACCGATGTTTTTAAATAGTTTTAGGAAAATATTTGATTGTGAGCTGAATAATATGGATGTAGAGGAACAAAGAAATATATTAAATGAAGTAAAAAAATGACAATTTATTCATAAAATTTCATAACAGTTAATAGGAATTATTATTTTATTGTAATATATTATGCGTAAATAAATCTCTTCAACAATTTAAAACATTTATATACTTTTAATTAATTGCTTAGTCTATTTAATAGCCCAAAAGTATAAAGCAATGTAAGCAAATCAAAAGATCAAGAACACTTATCTGGGTCCCATACATTAGGCAAAGTAATCAAAAAGCTGTCATTATATAATAACCGAGTAATATTGTATATTTTAATAATAACTTCTTCGGTTTTCGGGATACAGTTATCTTCAACAATTAAAATCGCTTGATTTGCTACCAATTTCACGTCTGCATACTTCTTACTGTTTGCTGCTGCTTTTAAATCTTCCAAACAAAGGCTGAATTCCTGATTAGGTACTGCTTCTTCAGAACTGAAATAATTTGAAAATCTTTTTTAAATTTACATTTTACGTATCTACAAGTGCTTGGCAACAACTTTTAAATTTAAGAACGATTCCAAAATATAGCAAAAAATATGATACACTTAAGTGCCTTTTCTACACATCATGCAGTCATTTTCTTTTCTAGGAAAAGGTATGATAACCATTTGTCTCTCTCTTAGCTCGTATGTGATGACTTTTAGACAATGTGCTAATTGATTGTAGCATTAAAAGAATTCAGCATAATATCGATTTATTCCTAATTTTAGCTCAGGGCATAGAGGTGATAGCCGTTGGAAGCTTTTGTAGTGCACGTAGTGATATATTTACAAGGAATCAGACTAGCAATTTCGTTAACGGAATCAGACTAGCAATTTCGTTAAACAGCGATAGAAGACTGAGCAAATTCAACTTCCGTCAATACTTTAGAGAGTCGATACATTTAAAAATCGGGGAGTCGTCAATAAAAACCTCGCCCGGTGCGCTTGTTCTCTTGGAGCAAACTGCCACTAAGGTGTATGAAGAATCACTCCCTGAGACAAATCCGACGCAGGCTATAAGCGGTGCTACCCCAAAACGGGAATAGGCAGACACCTCGGAGGAGGAGGTGGTCACCAGTAATAGCCAGAAAAAGAAAAAGAAGGATGACGAGAATGACGAAGGGACCAAGAGGTGATGGCACCACCGAAGAAGATAGTGAGCCATGGGAAGTTCTCGGGGAAGGAGGCCATACCTTGCCCTCATCGGGGACACCAATGGATGTCGCTGATGTTCTCTCGGACGTAGAGGTTGTCTCTGCTCCCGAGACGGCTGGTCCGACTCAGAGCGGCTATGAATCGTGTGGAAGTTCCATATCGATTGGCAGCCGCTTTGAGGTAGATCCTGCTTTAGTGGAGATTCCGAGGGAAAAGCTGAGCTCGCTCCTCGACAGCCTGTACTATAATGAGAGCGCGAACAGGATCCTGAACATCCTCAGGAAAGAGCTTGGGGATCCAGCCAGAATCCTGCCCCAACTGTAGCTCCTCATAGTAGAAGCCAAAAAGAAGAGCAAATATAATGAGGTGTCGAGGTGGGAGCGTATCTTCAATAAAATCTCGGGAATCCTTGAGGATCTCCGCCTGGACAGGACTCTTCATCATTAGAGTCGTACAGCCATTGTTTGAGTTCTTGCGATTTCTTGAATGTGTAGGATAACATCGATTAATGCAGGGGGTTTAAGTGCACCCACTAGACTATACAGTGTTCTTGAAGACATAAGACACTGCTCTTAAATAGGAAACGAATTTTACACAAGACATATTTACACGTCTAGAACAAAATTCAAATCTACACAAGGGTTGCACAATTTTTGCCACAGAAACGTACCGCAGAGGTTCCGGTGTGGAAATTATTGTGTCCCACAGAGTGAGTAGTAAACGTGTACCTGGCGCATGACCAGGATACTGCAAGTCAGGTGTTAGACTCAATCCTGTCGCATATTACGAACTTCAGGTTATCCTTGGGGGTGACTTCAACTATGCTTTATATTCTTCAATCGATCGTCATTCTAGAGTTGAGTTCAACTCAGTGAACGAAAACAAACAGAGTTTACGTCTCGTCTAGCCTTAGATTCTTTGTTAGGGTGACTCGTAAAGTGTGTTCACTTAGTGATCACATTCTTGTTGTGGCAACTAGCACTTTGGTCGAAACGAGTACTACTGCTTACTGGATTTTCAACAATTGTTGAATTTGGAGGAGTTCATCGAAGAATTCATTCTGTTTTGGCACCAATGGCAATAGACATTGGTTGGGATGCACCCTCATTCCCTTCCGGCCCAAAACCATGCTAACGCATAAAAGGGTTATCCCCTAGGCATTGGCCACATCGTATAAAAAAATCCAGTTCGACGGCCGAAGTCACCAGAAGTTCGCCGGCGTACTCTGCATGGTACAATGGAACACATCTAATAGAAATATTCGTCTACCTCTATAATCTGACTAAATTGCAACTTTTTTTGTCCGACACTGTAGGCATCTGATTGATGTATTTCTACGCCGCAGTCCTGCTACAATTTTTAAAATAAATTTTATAATATATTAATTGTATTTATATTCTTTCGACTTCTGCTTTCTGCTTCATATTGGCGCAAACCAAAATTAGGGAAGCGTAGTGAGACCACAAGTAGACCCTATGCTGGGTGCCGAGTTAACGGGATTTTTCGAACGAAAGAGTGGATGAAAAGCTAAAATTGGCATCGAGGTGAATAGCTTTGCAAACGGTCGACAATGTGAGTATTCTGATCGGTTTCCTAGAGAGGCTAACACCCACAATAAGGCTACTCCCTGAAATGATTGTTACACTGCAAGGCAAATGTGTCCTGATGAGAACTGGAGAATCAGTAGGTTTGTAGCACGTAACTCCGTTGAGTTTCTTGTAACATAAAATTAACTCGAAACAACGTTGCAAACAAATGGGTTCATTCTTATCGATCAATTTCTGATGATTTTGGGTAATTTGGACTTTTCTTTTCGCTTATTCCCATGTCATCACCTTGATACAAATTACATGAATTTAATAGGAGTTATAACTGACTATTGGTGTATAAAAAGATAGTTTAGAAAACTGAGTGCGCTCAGAATTTGCACTGTTAGTAACTGGATATAACACATATTTTTAGTTAATACGGAATGTAACCATGGGTAATGTGATAAATCGTAAGATTATCAGTTGATTGAAGTCCTAAACAGGTACGATTATATATGTCACTATATAAGGTCTTTTAATCAAAAGTCCAGCTTTTGATGTCATGTTTTACCTTTCATTTCTCTCGCTAAACATTTATACAAGCAAAACCGAAGTAGATAAAAAAGATTGGAATTACTACGACCTTTGTTTAACAGATAAAGCTGTAAATTTCACTTCAAAATATACCATAAACAACCAAATTTTTTGCAAATTAATGAATATTTACCTTTTGTCGGGAAAAAGAGAAAATATAATGCAGGCCAGACATCTCGTTAAAATTTTCCGCCTAAAAATGTATTATAAAAATAAACTAAAAGTAATAAACAATAAGTTACCTGTTACTAACGCTGTCCTTCTTTAAGCCAATAACTCCTAGCAATCCTTCACCCCAACCTTCGCATTTGGTAGATATCACTTGCAGGTACCTAGCTAACATTAAAAGTGGTTTTTTGGCGTTTATATTTTCTGATGACTCCAAAATTCTCGAACCACATGATATAATTGCACCCCATATGATTGCCATTCGAGATTCGATTGCTTCACTTAATAAAAAATTAATAGAATAAAGCTGCTGCCTGAGAAATTATAGATATATACACTTACTTTGTTTTAACACTTTCAAGTAATTGGCTTATATCTTGAAGGAACGTTATCTTTTCTCCATGATCCGTAGTATTTCGAATCTTATACAATATATAGCAGTGCAATGACAGTAAGTGGGGTGCTTGTAACAACATCCCTAGTTGCAACTTCTCCACCGAGTTTCCTAACTTTCGCAGTACTAAATCCCAAGAAGCTGCGTACATGTTGTTCGTCTCGTCTTTATTTATTTTTAGATATATAAATTGTGTTATAACTTAATTAAAAATTTAACATAGTCTAAATGACGTATTATATATTGTTACATTGCGGAAAAAACAATGCTCCATATATTTTTAGTTAGTTTTAATTTGTTTAGGGTTTGGTCTTGCAAGTAGCTTTTTTAAATTTCTAAGTTACGTTATGGAGCTCAGCCTAGTCTAAAATACATATTTCCACAGGGTGTTTCAGATCTGGTGTGCCAAAATAAAAGGGGTGATAGATCTTACCTAAGAAAACAAAACAATTTATGGTGGGGGAAGGGGTCAATCTCAACCGCTTGGGAGTTACAGGGTGATTCATAAATTTTCAATTTTCATCGAATGCACATCACTCTTTCATTTAGATCTTTTGATCTACTCGACGCAAAAAAAACAAAAGCCGAACAGTGACCTTTCTAAAATAGTCAAGAATGTTGATCTAAATCCTACCATTGCAGTTCCAAAAGTGAAATTATTATTTTTTAAATACCAAAGATTCAGCATATTCCCAAATTTTCTCAGAAATTCATGTAATTAATACACCTGTTTTTTATTTTTATTAAATTGCTCATCTTATTACCTTTCCAAAAGCGTACAACATGGCAAGGTAGGGAAAGGATTAGAAAAACCGCATCCTTAGTTGTCCCTGACTAATTATTGTATTGAATTTAAGGGAGGAAATTCTTTAAATAAACAAAATTTTTAAGACAAAGAGTTAAAAATATTTGTTTAAGATACACAGGTAATTAATTTTAATTATTGCTGCAAAAAAAGTTATAAAAATGTTAGTGTAATTTTGTTTTATTGCCGATATTAGCATGTGTTAACCAAAGTTCACAGCCAAAAATCCTGTCGCTCTGTTACTCGTACCCGATGGAAATTTTGCTATAAAAGAAGGTCGGTCAGCAAGAATATCGATTATAGTTGTAAAATAAATTGATAGGCGGATATAATTTGCATTTGTTGTATATGAGACTGAAGCGAAAAAGCGGTCT
Source organism: Leptarthrus brevirostris (assembly GCA_964036015.1). Lineage (NCBI taxonomy): Eukaryota > Metazoa > Arthropoda > Insecta > Diptera > Asilidae > Leptarthrus > Leptarthrus brevirostris. The sequence goes on along the minus strand of CAXIWC010000142.1, from coordinate 6,572 downwards.
AATCGACGTGCACCCCCCCCCCCCAAAAAGGGTTATCCTCGCGAACTTCCCGAAGGTTAAGAGAAACCAAAAGTGTAACTTCAAACAGCACCAAATCACGATCTGAAACATCGGAAGATTCTGCTGAAGTCGAGTAGTAAATAATCACCCTCGTCGGGCAAGAGGCTAAAACGAGCCAGACGAGTCGTAAGACGATTAGGAGTGTTTTCAGTTAAAGATTGGAAGGTTATCCATCCAGCAGTGTGAAGTACATATCATCATATGCCAGTCCAAGGAAAACTGGAATTACATTTCGAGAGAAGATTAAATTTACAATTGGCTTCTGGAATGTGACATGGAGAACGGGGCGAATTCTGTGGACGGATGAATCGCAATTCACTGGATATGGTATCACAAACTTCCACAATCTACATTCCTGATTGGATACTAACACACATTGGACAAGGGGACCTTCTTCAAGCCGAAATTCTGAGTAAATGTTGTTATGGTCGCTAAAGATTTGTTCTACTCAGTGGTCTAAGATCACCTGACCACTAGGTCCAGATAGGGGGAAAAAATGAATTCTCGGTCCTCGAGATGTCTGTGGACTCAGCTAAATGAGCTGAATCCTATTCCGTACTCCCAATGCCCAATTCTATTGCCATTTTCCACTTTCCTGCCCCCATTTCCGCGCTTATGCATCATACCTGAAATCCCTAAAACAAATACTCACCTGCGTAAGCGCATAAAAAGATTCGGCGCGTTTGGTTGAACATAGCCATATATATTTATCCACCTAAAAACATCTGTAAACATACTTACGTGCATAAAAATGGCACGATTAGAAGCAGCATGACTCCTGCACATAAATTTTTTAAAATTGGCTAAAAGTTACATTTCAATAAAGAACGCAACTGTTCGCCTAACAGCACGTTCGTTCAAGCCCCGCCTATAAACGGGAGAATCAGCGCGCCAAAATGCAAAAAGCCGCCCAGATAAATTGCAAAGAGGAATTAACATCTGGCACTGGATGATATGATAAAACTGTTTACGCCGGGCATTAAAATTGTTTTTTGAATTTTTTTATTTGACAGCATAACTCTTCAATAGTATCTAGTTTGAGGTCGATTGGAGCAAAACTGCTGGAGATGCAGTGCCTCGGGTCTCCCTCCATTCGATAAATTCAAAAAATTCGTCTTTTTTTTACTTCTAAACGTTGTTACCTCGAGAAACTCATAAACTAACGAAATCTTTTTGGTTTTTTGTCAACATATGATCCAGTAATGAGTTATGATGATCACCACAAAGTATCTTTTTTTTTTGTATACGAAGATTTCCTGTCAGTCGTTCCATACTTTTTACCCAAAAATTTAAGAGAAAATTCTTTTTAATGTTGTACTATTATGTTCTTAACTTAAAAATAAATTTATATTTACCATATTTTTTGTTTGTTTATTTAAAAATTTGATTAAAATATTGAAAATTAACCCTACCCTCCCCTTAAGTTAGACGTTAAATTGTATGCGGCACCAGATATATACCATCAGAGCCTCCTTGCAATGAGGTAAACTGGCCCTGACCTTTACTCCGCCGGAGGGGGTAACTCCTTTTTTTTTAATAAATTTTTTTTTGTATGAGCCTTAACTAGACATTTTCTTCTCTCTCTCTCGTCGTCCTTCCTCTAGGGCGGCCATCGCTACGTCGGTGGGGGGCCTTCATAATGAGGTGAGTGGCTCTCTTTCGTTTCAGGTCAAAAGGGCATCCAGATGATATAGGCCCCTGGGTGCATATTGTGGTTGGGGCATGGGCCAACAAAAGAGGAGTCATACCACCAGACTTCCTCAACGAAAACCGGTAAGTTTGGTAACGCCTGCCACTGTGCTTCCTTCTGTTTCTTTTTGGTTTCATTTGTTTTCAGATTTTTGTTTTGTTTGTTTTTTTTCTTCGCTTTGTTTAGTCCCACTTTTCCCATCCTCGGCATGATTTTTTTTTGTTGCGCGACTAGGAGCAGGATGGCATCCCCTTTCTGACCCCCCCCCCCCCCTACTTCCCTACTACAGCCCCTAGCATGCCAGCATGCCATCCCCCGTCCTGCTCAAGCATCTGCTGACAGATGAATGTCCAGCGGAGGTCGTGACCCTGATTGACATCAGCTGATTTTCGGTTGATGTCGGCCAGAGTCATAGCCTGCCTTAAGCAGTCATCCTGCGGCAGTGTTGGTCACGACTCAAACTTATGTGGACTTTTTGGGAAATACACTACTAAATCTACTAGAGGATATATATCCCTCTGGATAATCTTAAGGCAATGTTTTACCAGCACGATGAAGCGCCAGTATGCATTGCATTGTGAGGCAAAATTAAATGAAAAATTTTCTGACCGCTGGATTGGACGATGTGCACCGATTCCTTGGCCTGCTAGAGCTCCTGATCTTACTCCATTGAACTTTTTCCTATGGAAAACAATGAAGAATGAAGTTTATTCAAGGTCTGTTAACAATAGAGGCAAATTTGTTAGCAGAATTGGGACTGCAGCGGCAAAAATACGGGAAACGGTGGCTACAATATACATTAAAGAGGGAATTACAAGGAGGTTATTGGCATGCATCGAAAGTGGCGGAGTACACTTTGAACAGTTTTTGTAACTTACTAAAATTAATTGCAATAAGTTTCGTATTCGGATTTTACGGTTAGTATGACTTTAGTTTTTTCAAATTTCAGATTTTTATAATATTCCCTGACAGATTTTCTACGTTTAAATTTCTACAGCCTTTCTCTACATGGGCATGTTGCACCTTTTTGGAAAGGTAATGAGTTGGACAAGTTTATTAAAATAAAAAACAGGTATATTAATTACATGAATTCCAGAGAAAATTTGGGGAATGCTCAATTGTTGGTAATCGCAAATAATTTCTTTTTTGGAAGTGGCTACCTACAATGGTAGGAGTTAAATCAACATTGTTGAGAATTTTGGAAAGGTCATTGGGGTAGTAGTATTTTGACGCTTGTTTGAATTTATGAATCACCCTTTAACTCCCAAACGGGTGATTGCCCCTTTCCCCTGCTATAAAACTTCTTGTTTGCCTAGCAGAGATCTATCATCCCTTTAGTTTTGGCACAGCAGATCTGAAACACCCTGTATTATGTTAGGTGTCAAACTTCTAAAATTCTAAACGTATGTATAACATATGCTGTAAAACTTAAGATATTGTAACCTGTAATGACTGCATTGTACTAACTATAGAATTTTTTATGAGAAGGTAGTGGCCTCAAAAAACGACTAAAAAGGTTTGTTATTTGCCAAGTAAGGAGTTCTTTCAACACTTTTGAGAGAAAAGGTAATACACCAATACGATAGAAATTCCCTGAGTAATATATTATGCGTTGTTTGCAGATTTTCACTTACCGGAAATGTACAGGAAACGGATTTGCAGAAATTAAACACATAACCTCTTCGCCACTGCACAGTAAAAATACAATTATCTGCTGATTGTAATCTTCAATAACATAAGAATTTAGTGCCGAAACCCGGGAATTTGGTGACTTAGAGACAGTTTTTAGTGAAAGACAATTTTTTCAAAAAACAGTACATATCATATAATATATAAAAGCCGAATGAACGAAGCTGCCTGGATTATAATTAACGATATCACAGATAAGTACTTGAATTCATTTTAATTATTTTCAACTTATCAAAAATTTTACGTATACAAAATTTACATCAGTCATAAATTTTTAAAACTTGAATGCCTTTCTTGCAATAAGGTTAATTAAAAGACATTTTAAGAACTCTTGCCAGGATTAGAAAGAAAGCAAACGCTTAGGTCTCTTAAAACGATAATCCCACACTAAATGCAACTGTTGACGAGCTAAACAACACCATGATTAAAATTGTATATCAACAAAGATATTTTTTCGATAACTTTAATCATTCAAACACGAACGATAACAGTTAAATGGAAATTCGACTTCCGAAAATTCAAATTCACCCATTCAATGGGGACTACAAGGTCTGGCCGTCGTTCAAGGATTTGTTCATTTTATCTGTTCATAAAAGAGAAGATCTGTCAAACGCCCACAAGTTGCAATATCTCAAAGGTTTCTTGAAAGGTGAGGCCGCTGCCTTAATCAAGCTTGGAGTAAATTGGCAGCTCGCTATGACAAAAAACTTCATATTTTAAATTCTTATATAGGTACAAACACTTATTAATCAACCTAATGTCCCGCAATCATTATTCAACCTTACGTAAACTCACAAATACATCCGATGAGATGATCCGTGGAATATCAGCTTTAGGCACGGAGGCTATCGATAGAGACCCATGACTTATATATCTTATTATTAATAATTATGACTCGTAGACTAAACAAGCGTGTGCCGAAAAGATTACAGATAATTACGTTCCTTCCTTCAAGATTTACTCGTATTTTTAAATAAGCGTTGCGACCCTCTCGAAACGGCCAAATCATCTATCAAACGAATACAAGCAGGTATATCAGCAATACGCGCTTTTCATTCTGACACTTCAACAAGTTGCCCTGAATGTTTCGGACAACATTCCTTGTATAAATGTCCAAAGTTCAAGGATATGGACATAACTGCTAAGCGTAAACTTGTAAGCAAGCTTTCCCTATGCTTTAATTGCTCAAGTAATGGACATCAAGCAAGGAAATGCAAATCAAAGTTTTTATATCACCATAAAGTAAGCAAGCACATCATTCTTCATTCCACATCAAGGATTCACAAAACGGTCAAGCATCTTCACACCACATAACAACTGAGCTCTCTCAAATATATTCACACAAAATCAACCTATTTTACATAAGGTAACTTCAGCCTGCGACAAACTTTAATGTGGAGAAATGGGAATACATTAAGGGACTCCCACTGGCAGATCCTGAAAAGATCGACATTCTGTTAGAAGTAGAACACGTAGTTCAGATTTACAAGGGAGAACAACAAACACCATTTTCTCGTGAATCGGCTTTGTTAAATAAAATTGTTGGTTATATTTTAGCGGGTGCTATTGGTAACACAAATGATACCGCTTTTATATCTTTACACGTTGATACAATCGATATTGATTTATCGGTATGAAAATTTTGGGGGATAGAGGAAATTCCCCAAGAAGATCAATCCTACACAGTGGAGGAGCAATTCTGCGAGGAATATTTCGTACGAACCCATTATGTCGATAAGATCACTGGACATTACACTGTCCGTCTTCCATTTAAGAACGAGTCCCCGCACCTCGGCGATACACTAAACACCGTAACCTGCATATTTAAATCACCAAGAGTATTGTGAATTCATTGAGGAATACAGGCAAATGGGCCATCTTGAGCCCATCCTGAATGATTTAATAAACACCAGTAGGGAACATTTTTATTTACCGTACCACGCAGTTATCCGACCTTCAAGCTTAAAAAACTCCGTGTTGTATTTGACGGATCCGCAAAAACATCCAATGGAATATCATTAAATAAAAAATTATTAGTAAATTATATATATTACAAACTTTACTCGAACTTCAAGGATTCAAATTGCGAAAATGGGCATCAAACTGCAAGGAATTTTTGAATACACTTCTTCCAGATAAATGTGGAATTACAACGTTAAACTTTCATGACAATAGAGAAGTTCTAAAGATTTTTAGCGTCAATATTGCCACAAATTCAGTAATCACCAAAAGAACAATACTCTCTGAATCAAGTCGTATTTTCGACCCCCTTGGATTTCTGGCACCTGTTTCTGTTTTATTTAAAATAATTCTTCAAAGGTTGTGCCTAAAGAATTACGACTGGGATGACCCGATAACAGGAGAAGTAGCAACTAATTGGGATGAACTTCGCAAAAATCTACACCATATTCAGACAATTCGTATCATTCGGACGGCTGCAAATTAATTGGGAAAATTTACAGCTACATTCGTTTTCAGACGCATCTGAATCTGCATATGCTGTAGTAGTATACTGTAGGAGAATGAATGAAAAGGGTCAAATTGAGCAAGTATATTAAAGTATCCTTTGGAAAACCTGACTAAACTATTTTACATGGACAGATTCAACAGTAGTTCTGTCTAGGCTATCATCACACCCAACCACACATCAGAAATACCTAACATACTACCAAGACTATTCTGGAACCACGTTACTTCTAAAGAAAATGCTGCTGGCATTGTATCTAGAGGAATCTCTCCACAAACATTGACAACTTCAGAGCTGTAGTGGAAAAGCTCATCCTGGCTTTTACAGGACTGAAAACAAAAGATTTCTGCAAAACCAACTCATAACAAAAACAAATACCCAATTTCAGCAAATTAAGAACGCTTAGCCCTTTCATTGATGAAGACAAATTATTACGAGTCGGCGGACTACTGGAAAATGCCTTATGTACATATGTACGACACCAAGCATCCGATTATTTTATCAAACCAGCACACTTTTGTTAACTTGCTTACTAAAAACACTCAAGAGAAATATTATCATGTGGGAACATCTCTTCTTCTAAGTGTAATTAGACAAAAATATTGGATCTTATTCTGTCGTTCTTTAGTTAACAAAACTTTACGTAACACTCAGATGATTATTTTT
>CAXIWC010000141.1:0-26876 GCA_964036015.1 Leptarthrus brevirostris | reverse complement strand
ATATATCTAAAAAAAACCGTAAAAAAGAAAGTGGTTTTGGGGCCCTATAAAGGGCCGGGGCAAAATAAAAACCTGCCTATAACCCAGTTCAATGTGTTGCCCATCGAGGGTTTTTTACCCGAACCAAATCGGTCCGGTAGTTTCAGATATTAAGCGCGCACCAAAAAAAATTCCTCACGTTTTAAGTATTTGTGACTAGTGGATGCCCGCGCCTACGCCGCGATGATACTGTAGGTAGGTGGAAAGTGGGGGTAGTTTACAGTGGGGGTAGGGCATAGGGGGGATGTGCTCTATTTAACAAAAAAAGAATTGGCGAAATCGGTCCACGGGTTCGGGAGATAGGCTAAAGTAAAGTAAAAAAAGTGAGGTAAGGAAAAATCTAAGAACGCAATGAAAAAGAAATCAAAAAAAAATAAATCAATAAAAAATATAAGGGTGGGTGAAAAGTGGGTGGGGTGGGAGGAGGGATGACCCCCTATTTAACAAAAAAAGAATTATCCAAATCGGTCCACGGGTTAGGGAGATAGGCTAAAGTAAAGTAGGTGCAAACAGTTAAACAGTTTCTCTTAAGTCAAATGTAGTATATTATACTACAAAAAAAATCGAATAAAATGAGAGTGCGGGGGGATAGGAGGGTATGTAGGTGGGAGGAGAGATCATACTCTATTTAACAAAAAAAGAATTATCAAAATCGGTCCACGGGTTAGGAAGTTGGACTAAACCTTTGTATTTGCCCGCCCCTTGCGAGCTACCACCTTTATATTTTTCCCGCCCCTTGCGAGCTGCCACCTTTGTATTTTTCCCGCCCCTTGCGAGCTACCACCTTTGTATTTTTCCCCGCCCCTTGCGAGCTACTACCTTTGTATTTTTCCCGCCCCTTGCGAGCTACCACCTTTGTATTTTTCCCGCCCCTTGCGAGCTACCACCTTTATATTTCTCCCGCCCCTTGCGAGCTATTACCTTTATATTTTTCCCGCCTCTAGCGAACTACTACCTCTGTATTTTTCCCGCCCCTTGCGTGCTACCACGTTTGTAATTTTCCCGCCCCTTGCGAGCTACCACCTTTATATTTTTCCCGCCCCTTGCGAGGTACCACCTTTATATTTTTCCCGCCTCTTGCGAGCTACTACCTTTGTATTTTTCCCGCCCCTTGCGAGCTACCACGTTTGTATTTTTCCCGCCCCTTGCGAGCTACCACCTTTATATTTCTCCCGCCCCTTGCGAGCTACCACCTTTATATTTCTCCCGCCCCTTGCGAGCTATTACCTTTATATTTTTCCCGCCTCTTGCGAACTACTACCTCTGTAATTTTCCCGCCCCTTGCGAACTACTACCTTTGTATATTGCCCGCCCCTTGCGTGCTAACACCTTTGTATTTTTCCCGCCCCTTGCGTGCTACCACCTTTGTATTTTTCCCGCCCCTTGCGAGCTACTACCTTTGTATTTTTCCCGCCCCTTGCGAGCTACCACCTTTGTATTTTTCCCGCCCCGTGCGAGCTACCACCCTTAAGTTCTTCAAGCCTTTGCAAACAAATTAGTAAAAAAGCGTAATATCCAATTGCTCTTGGCTTTATCAATTTCTAATGAGTTTACCAATTTCAATGAAATAAATTTTAAAAGAAAGCACAGGATTTGCACATTCATGCCCGATATCACTTATCAATATTTTATAAGCTCTAATCGCATTGATAGAGGGCGGCACAATAAACTTTCCATACATTTTAGAAGATTTAACAGAAAGAAACCGTTATATATCCTACTATAACTAAGGAAATTCAAAATGGTTTTCATATTTGAATTCTACTCAGCAATACCTTTCATTTGATACCAAACTTGCCGGGAAATAAAACAAAAAAAAATTTCGTAATTTTCCCTAGGGTATTGGCCAGGATTTCGGGGTTGAAAAGGTACCTTAGTACAGGATAAAAATTCATATCTCGCCAAATAATGGACGGATTTCGGTCGTTTAAACACCAGAGCAAAGCAGAGGTTTTCAGCTACTACTACTATAACCCGCGCACCTCTACGGTTTCATTTGTACCCACCAGGTGGCTCCAAGTCGCTAAATCAGTGATATTACAAATGTCCTTAAAATATCAACTAAATATATCCCGATTTGGACGAAAATTAGTATAGCGCTTAAGCACCACCTACCCCTTCAAAATAAATTCACACTTTGAAGATATCGTAAAATTTTCTTAATAAAATTTCACTTTTCATTTTTTCAATGAAAATTATTGAGGCAAAATTTCAAATTTTTCAAAATTTTACCCAATCGGCATGAAATTTTAACCAAAGATAACTTTCTATATCCCTTTTAAAATAAGGGTAGTTATTTGCGCGAAAATTTAAATTTTGTTAATAAACTTAACCAAAAACCCCTGTGAACGACTTATTTTTGTAATTCGGTCGTGTATTTTTTTTCTACCACTGTGCTTGTATCCGTTAAACGTATCCCAGCTATTTGTTAATATACTTCAAAGCTTCCTTAATAAATGGCTTAAAGAATTATTATAATCCGTTCATAAATACCAAAGTTATTGGTACCTAAACATTTCAATCTCACCTATAAGGTGAGATTTGTGTACCTCATTTGAATAAGCGCAAGTGAAGCTATTTAATTAAAAATATTTTCTAAATGTAACCATTTAAGAACAAATGAGGTAAGAAATTATATCTATAATTCCTCCCCTATCGATACATATCAATAAACCTGCTTCGTTTTCATAACTTCGAGTAGTAATTAGTAATAGTAGGTACCCAGTTCCTAGTGAAAGTAGGTAAAATTTCACCGAAACCACCAAATTCATGTTACTATTACTAACAAAGTATTGTATATCGAGCTTTCACATGTATGGCAACATTATAGCCCTAATAGAGTTAAAAAGGGATCAGTAATAAAAATCCCTAAATATTCTATTATTAACAACTTTTAGCAATAAATTACGTAAACTGGTCGTAGCACAAAAGAGCCTAATATTTTGCTCTTTTGTTAATAACTTTACAACCACTGCACCGATTTGCATGATTTAACTTTTACAATATATAAGGGTGATTTAGTAAACGTGTAAAACACCCCCTATAAAGTTTCAACCCTTAATTTATACCAACAGATTCACCCCCATCTTAGATAATATAACCAAAGGTCGGCAAAAGTTAGAAATCTACGATTAGTATAAAAAATTTAACCGTAGCGAAATAAAAAAAACACCCTGTATATCCTACTTGCATCCCCTTGCAAGTAAGGGTAGTCACCCCCGGGTGGGTGTAAATTTGTTTAACAAATTTAACTTAATTATTTTGACTATTTTAACATTTTTCCGTTTTTGGGTGTATTTTTTACCCAATGAATTTTTATCGCTCGGAATATTTTTAGGGGATGATAAATTACACCCTTAAATAACAGTTGAAAGAATAATTGAGAAAAGTTCAAACCGACCGGAGATATAATTTTTTGAATTATACTCAGTCTCCCGACGGTACTCATTTATCGGCATTTTTCTCAAGTGACGCGGTTTTTGTATAGCTAATAACTACCCTTAATATACATTTTGGATCTAGAATATGGGGGTGATTTAGCTTCTACAATCGATTACCTATCGATTGATGTAAGTTTCACCCCGCTCTCATGAAATTTTCACACAACTTAATGCAAATGAGTGAAAAAGGACAAAATTTCACTTTTCATTTTTTCAATGGAAATTTAAATTTTTTAAAAAATTTACCCGATCGGGATGAAATTTTAGTCATAGCTACACATTTACATCCCTTTTGAAATGAGGGTAATCACTCCCGCGAAAATTGAAATTTTTTTAACAAATTTAACAAAAACCACCTGTGAACGGCTTATTTTGGTCCTTTTGACGTGTATTTTTTGTCTTATACTGCACTTATATCCACCCAAAGTATCCAATAATTTAACTAATAGTAGTATTAACAAACTGTTAAAAGAATTACTAAGAGATGTCAATAAATACCGAAGTTATTGGTACTCAAACATGAGCAACTCTCTAGAAGGTGAGGTTTGTTTTTACCTCATTTGAATAACCGAAAGTGAAGCAATTTAATTCAAAATGTTTACTAAATGTAAACATTTAAGAATAAATGAGGTAAGAAATAATATCTACACTTCCTCCCCTATCGATACATATCAAGAAACCTGCTTCGTTTTCATAATTTCGAGTAGTAATTAGTAATAGTACGTACCGAGTTCCTAGTGAAAGTAGGTAAAATTTCACCGAAAACACCAAATTCATGTTACTATTACTAACAAAGTATGTAATATCGAGCTTTCACATGTATGGCAACATTAAAGCCCTAATAGAGTAGAAAAGGGATGAGTAATAAAAATCCCTTCAAATTCTATTATTAACAACTTTTTGCAATAAATTACGTAAATTGGTCCTAGTACAAAAAAGCCTCATACTTTGCTCTCTTGTTAATAACTTTACAACCACTGCACCGATTTGCATGATTTAACTTTTAAAATATATTAGGGTGGTTTAATAAACTTTTAAAACACCCCCAATAAATCATCAACCCTTAATTTATACGAAACAATTCACCCCCATTTATGTAGTATAATCCAAGGTCGGCAAAAGTTAGAAATCTACGATTAGTAAAAAAAAATTTAACCGTAGCGAAATAATAGAAACACCCTGTATATGCTACTACCATCCCCTTTCGAATAAGGGTAGTCACCACCGGGTTGGTGAAAATTTCTTTAACAAATTTAAGTTAATTATTTTGACGATTTTAACATTTTTTCGTTTTTGGGTGTATTTTTTACCCAATGAACTTTTACCGCTCGAAATATTTTTAGGGGCTGTTAAATCATACCCTTAAATATTGGACGAAAGAATAATAGAAAAAAGTTTAATCATACCCTTAAATATTGGACGAAAGAATAATAGAAAAAAGTTTAAACCGACCGGAGATATAATTTTTTGAATTATACTCACTTTCCCGACGGTACTCATTTATCGGCATTTTGCTCAAGTGACGCCGTTTTTGTATTGCTAATAACTACCCTTAATATGCATTTTCGATCTGCAATATGGGGGTGATTTAGCTTCTACAATCGATTACCTATCGATTGATATAACTTTCAGCCCGCTCCGACAAAATTTTCACACAACTTAATGCAAATGAGTGAAAAAGCTGCTACCCAGTTCCTAGTGAAAGTAGGAAAGAGTACACCGATGGAACCACTTATCATTATTATTATAACTTTTTAACCAATTTACCAATTTTAATGAAATAACTTTTAAAAGAAAGCACAGGGTTTATATATTCATCCTTAATATTATTCATTAATATTTGAAGCTTTAATACCACTGATAGAGGGCGGTACAATGAGCCTTCCCATACATTTTAGTAGATTTAACAGAAAGAAACGGTTATATATCGTACTATAACTAAGGAAATTTAAAATGGTTTTCATAATTGAATTCTACTCAAAAATACCTTTCATTTGATACCAAACTTGCCGGGAAAGAAAACAAAAAAAATTTGGTAATTTTCCCTAGGATATTGGCCAGGATTTCGGGGTTGAAAAGGTACCTTGGTACAGGTAAAAATTCATATCTCGCCAAATAGTAAACGGATTTCAGTTATTTAAAAAGCAGAATTAAGCAGAGGTTTTCAGCTACTACTACTATAACCCGCGCACCTCTGCGGTTTCATTTGTACCCACCAGGTGGCTCCAAGTCGCTAAATCAGTGATATTACAAATATCCTTAAAATGTCGACTAAATATGTCCTGATTTGGACGAAACTTCGTATAGCGCTTGAGCACCACCTACCCCTTTAATATAAATCCACACTTGGTAGATATCGTAAAATTTTCTTAATAAAATTTCACTTTTCATATTTTCAATGAAAATTTTAGAGGTAAAATTAAAAATTTTTAAAAAATTTACCCGATTGGGATGAAATTTTAGTCATAGCTACACATTAACATCCCTTTTGAAATGAGGGTAATTACTCCCGCGAAAATTGAAATTTGTTTAACAAATTTAACAAAAACCACGTGTGAACGGCTTATTTTGGTCCTTTTGACGTGTATTTTTTGTCTTATACTGCACTTATATCCACCCAAAGTATCCAACAATTTAACTAATAGTATTATTAACAAACTGTTAAAAGAATTACTAAGATATGTCAATAAATACCGAAGTTATTGGTACTCAAACATGAGCAACTCTCTAGAAGGTGAAGTTTGTTTTTACCTCATTTGAATAACCATAAATTAAGATATTTAGTTAAAAATATTTTCGAAATGTAAACATTTAAGAACAAATGAGGTAAGAAATTATATCTACACTTCCTCCCCTATCGATACATATCAAGAAACCTGCTTCGTTTTCATAATTTCGAGTAGTAATTAGTAATAGTACGTACCGAGTTCCTAGTGAAAGTAGGTAAAATTTCACCGAAAACACCAAATTCATGTTACTATTACTAACAAAGTATGTAATATCGAGCTTTCACATGTATGGCAACATTATAGCCCTAATAGAGTAGAAAAGGGATGAGTAATAAAAATCCCTTCAAATTCTATTATTAACAACTTTTTGCAATAAATTACGTAAACTGGTCCTAGTACAAAAAAGGCTCACACTTTGCTCTTTTGTTAATAACATAACAACCACTGCACCGATTTGCGTGATTTAACTTTTAAAATATATTAGGGTGGTTTAGTAAACTTTTAAAACACCCCCAATAAATCATCAACCCTTAATTTATACGAAACAATTCACCCCCATTGATATAGCATAATCAAAGGTCGGCAAAAGTTAGAAATCTACGATTAGTATAAAAAATTTAACCGTAGTGAAATAATAGAAACACCCTGTATATCCCACTACCATCCCCTTTCAAATAAGGGTAGTCACCCCCGGGTGGGTGAAAATTTGTTTAACAAATTTAACTTAATTATTTTGACGATTTTGACATTTTTCCGTTTTTGGGTGTATTTTTTACCCAATGAAATTTTATCGCTCGGATTATTTTTAGGGGATGATAAATCATACCCTTAAATAAAGCATGAAAGAATAATTGGAAAAAATTGAAACCGACCGCAGATATAATTTTTTGAATTATACTCACTTTCCCGACGGTACTCATTTATCGGCATTTTGCTCAAGTGACGCCGTTTTTGTATTGCTAATAACTACCCTTAATATGCATTTTCGATCTGCAATATGGGGGTGATTTAGATTCTACAATCGATTACCTATCGATTGATATAACTTTCACCCCGCTCCGACAAAATTTTCACACAACTTATAGTAAATGCATGAAAAAGGTGCTTTCCAGTTCCTAGTGAAAGTAGGTAAAATTTCACCGAAAACACCAAATTCATTTTACTATTATTAACAAACTATTGAATATCGAGCTTTCACATGTATGGCAACATTATAGCCCTAATAGAGTAGAAAAGGGATGAGTAATAAAAATCCCTTAATATTCTATTATTAACAACTTTTTTCAATAAATTACGTAAACTGGTCCCAGTACAAAAAAGCCTCACACTTTGCTCTCTTGTTAATAACTTTACAACCACTACACCGATTTGCGTGATTTAACTTTTAAAATATATTAGGGTGGTTTAATAAACTTTTAAAACACCCCCAATAAGTCAGCAACCCTTAATTTATACGAAACAATTCACCCCCATTCATATGTTAAAATCAAAGGTCGGCAAAAGTTAGAAATCTACGATTAGTATAAAAAATTTAACCGTAGCGAAAAAAGAAAAACACCCTGTATATCCTATTACCATCCCCTTTCGAATAAGGGTAGTCACCCCCGGGTCGGTGAAAATTTCTTTAACAAACTTAACTTAATTAAGTTAGCGTTTTTGAGATTTTTCCGTTCTTAGGTGTATTTTTTTACTGAATGTATTTTTTTCGCCCGGAATATTTTTAGGGGATGTTAATTCACACCCTTAAATAACAGGCAAAAGAATAATTGAAAAAAGTTAAAACCGACCGGAGATATAATTTTTTGAATTTTGTCACTTTTCCGACGGCACTTAATTATCGGCATTTTGGTCGCCTGACGCCGTTTTTGCATCGCTAGTAACTACCCGAAATATGCATTTTCGATCTGGAACATGGGGGTGATTTCTCTTCTACAATCGATTACCTATCGATTGATGTAATTTTCACCCCCGTCCGACAAAATTTTCAGTCAATTTAATGCAAATGATTGAAAAATGGGCTTTTTTGCACCGGAAGTTATGCAAATTTTTGCAAAATGCTCCCAACGCGTTTGCGGAAAAACTATTAGTTATAGAAAAAAACTTTTGTAATAAGATATTCATAACTTTCGGAGTAGATAGTTTTAAAAAAAAGAACGGTCGATTTTGGACCACTCGTTAGATTTTGGGGGATGGCACCCCCGGTCGAATGTTTAAGGGAAAAAAGTCAGCGATGAAGTATTTTGAATTAAAAAAAAAAATACACCAATCGATTGGTGACCAAATTACCTTTAATTTGATACCCCACTTGGGGGTAGTTGGAATTTCCTTTAGGGGTGCGTCCACCCCCACCCCAAAAAATACACCCCCGAAAATTTTTTTTTTATTTTTCCCTAAAAGATATTTAGAAATAAAAATGAACACAATTTACCCGAACTCGATCGGACACTTCGGCCCCGATCACGAACAACTGAAAATTCAAAAAAATGTAATAGATCAAAAATCTAGTACAGAATGGGAATTATTTTTTTTTGACAATTCCACGTAATAGAGCATGTACACAACTATTGTGGGTAGTTTTTTGAAAAATTTCAAAAATCGTCTAGTACCTCCCGCGGGGGTGTATTTTTTGCTCTAGTACTTTTTGAAAATTTTATTACATTTTCGAATAGGTCACGCCCCCACGTGAAAAATGATACCACACATGACCCCCCTCCGAAGTATAGTTTCGGAGTTATTCTACGAAAAAGAGCCCTAGGGGAGGAGCCAATTGCCACGCCCCCTAAGCCTATGTCGGAATAAGATATAGCCTATCCGTTTTTCGCGGTAATTTTCTAGAATGTGGACTTTTCAAAATTTTGATCCGAGGCCTAGTTTTCGAGCTTTTGGGATTATAAATTTAAAAAAATGGGCACTTTTCGCACATTTCTGGAAATCGATTTTGAAGCCTTAATAACTTTGGCCCCGCCCACTTGAAAATTCTGACCTTCTTCACTACCATAGCCCTGCAGCCCCCGATTCCGCCATAGTTTACCCGAACTCGATACGACATCTCCTTCTCGAGCTATTAGCTCTTAAAGTCGCCAACTTTGAGGCCACGCCCACAAAAAGTTTACACTCCACCCCCTTTTTTGAAATGCGGAATTGATAGCCCTCGATATGCCCTATGATATATCTAAAAAAAACCGTAAAAAAGAAAGTGGTTTTGGGGCCCTATAAAGGGCCGGGGCAAAATAAAAACCTGCCTATAACCCAGTTCAATGTGTTGCCCATCGAGGGTTTTTTACCCGAACCAAATCGGTCCGGTAGTTTCAGATATTAAGCGCGCACCAAAAAAAATTCCTCACGTTTTAAGTATTTGTGACTAGTGGATGCCCGCGCCTACGCCGCGATGATACTGTAGGTAGGTGGAAAGTGGGGGTAGTTTACAGTGGGGGTAGGGCATAGGGGGGATGTGCTCTATTTAACAAAAAAAGAATTGGCGAAATCGGTCCACGGGTTCGGGAGATAGGCTAAAGTAAAGTAAAAAAAGTGAGGTAAGGAAAAATCTAAGAATGCAATGAAAAAGAAATCAAAAAAATAGACTAAAAAAAATAAGGGTGGGTGGGGAGTGGGTGGGGTGGGAGGAGGGATGACCCCCTATTTAACAAAAAAAGAATTATCCAAATCGGTCCACGGGTTAGGGAGATAGGCTAAAGTAAAGTAGGTGCAAACAGTTAAACAGTTTCTCTTAAGTCAAATGTAGTATATTATACTACAAAAAAAATCGAATAAAATGAGAGTGCGGGGGGATAGGAGGGTATGTAGGTGGGAGGAGAGATCATACTCTATTTAACAAAAAAAGAATTATCAAAATCGGTCCACGGGTTAGGAAGTTGGACTAAACCTTTGTATTTGCCCGCCCCTTGCGAGCTACCATCTTTGTATTTTTCCCGCCCCTTGCGAGCTACTA
Source organism: Leptarthrus brevirostris (assembly GCA_964036015.1). NCBI lineage: Eukaryota > Metazoa > Arthropoda > Insecta > Diptera > Asilidae > Leptarthrus > Leptarthrus brevirostris. The sequence continues at coordinate 16,719 of CAXIWC010000141.1, read as the reverse complement.
CCTTTGTATTTTTCCCGCCCCTTGCGTGCTAACACCTTTGTATTTTTCCCGCCCCTTGCGTGCTACCACCTTTGTATTTTGCCCGCCCCTTGCGAGCTACCACCTTTGTATTTTTCCCGCCCCTTGCGACCTACAAACTTTGTATTTTGCCCGCCCCTTGCGTGCTAACACCTTTGTATTTTTCCCGCCCCTTGCGAGCTACCACCTTTGTATTTTTCCCGCCCCTTCCGAGCTACCACCTTTGTATCCTCCCGCCCTTGCGAACAACAAACTTTGTATTTTTCCCGCCCCTTGCGAGCTACCACCTTTATATTTTTCCCGCCCCTTGCGAGGTACCACCTTTATATTTTTCCCGCCTCTTGCGAGCTACTACCTTTGTATTTTTCCCGCCCCTTGCGAGCTACCACGTTTGTATTTTTCCCGCCCCTTGCGAGCTACCACCTTTATATTTCTCCCGCCCCTTGCGAGCTATTACCTTTATATTTTACCCGCCTCTTGCGAACTACTACCTCTGTATTTTTCCCGCCCCTTGCGTGCTTCCACGTTTGTATTTTTCCCGCCCCTTGCGAGCTACCACCTTTATATTTTTCCCGCCCCTTGCGAGGTACCACCTTTATATTTTTCCCGCCTCTTGCGAGCTACTACCTTTGTATTTTTCATGCCCCTTGCGAGCTACCACCTTTGTATTTTTCCCGCCCCGTGCGAGCTACCACCCTTAAGTCCTTCAGGCCTTTGTAAACAAAGTAGTAAAAAAGCCTAATATCCAATTGCTCTTGGCTTTATAACTTTCTAATGAGTTTACCAATTGCAATGAAATAAATTTTAAAAGAAAGCACAGGATTTGCACATTCATGCCCGATATCACTTATCAATATTTTATAAGCTCTAATCGCATTGATAGAGGGCGGCACAATTCATTTTCCATACATTTTAGAAGATTTAACACAAAGAAACCGTTATATATCCTACTATAACTAAGGAAATTCAAAATTGTTTTCATAATTGAATTCTACTCATCAATACCTTTCATTTGATATCAAACTTGCCGGGAAAGAAAACAAAAAAAAATTCGTAATTTTCCCTAAGGTATTGGCCAGGATTCGGGGTTCAAAAGGTACCTTGGTACAGGTAAAAATTCATATCTCGCCAAATAGTAAACGGATTTCAGTTATTTAAAAAGCAGAATTAAGCAGAGGTTTTCAGCTACTACTACTATAAACCGCGCACCTCTGCGGTTTCATTTGTACCCACCAGGTGGCTCCAAGTCGCTAAATCAGTGATTTTACAAATATCCTTAAAATATCGACTAAATATATCCTGATTTGGTCGAAACTTAGTATAGTGCTTAAGCACCACCTACCCCTTTAATATAAATAAACACTTTGTAGATATCGTAAACTTTTTTTAACAAAATTTCACTTTTCATTTTTTCAATGAAAATTTTTGAGGCAAAATTTCAAATTTTTCAAAATTTTACCCAATCGGGATGAAATTTTAACCAAAGATAGCTATCTTCATCCCTTCTAAAATAGGGTAGTCAGTTGCGCGAAAATTGAAATTTTGTTAATAAACTTAACCAAAAACCCCTGTGAACGACTTATTTTTGTAATTCGGTCGTGTATTTTTTTTCTACCACTGTGCTTGTATCCGTTAAACGTATCTCAGCTGTGTGTTAATATACTGCAATGCTTCCATAACAAATAGCTAACAGAATTATTATAATCCGTTAATAAATACCAAAGTTATTGGTACCTAAACATTTCAATCTCACCTATAAGGTGAGATTTGTGTACCTCATTTGAATAAGCGCAAGTGAAGCTATTTAGTTCAAAATATTTTCTAAATGTAAACATTTAAGAACAAATGAGGTAAGAATTTATATCTACACTTCCTCCCCTATCGATACATATCAATAAACCTGCTTCGTTTTCATAACTTCGAATACTAATTAGTAATAGTAGGTACCCAGTTCCTAGTGAAAGTAGGAAAGAGTACACCGGTGGATCCATATTCATGTTACTATTACTAACAAATTATTGAATATCGAGCTTTGACATGTATGGCGACATTTTAGCCCAAATAGAGTAGAAAAGGGATGAGTAATAAAAATCCCTTAATTTTCTATGATTAATTACAATTGGCAATAAATTACATAAAGTGGTCGTAGTACAAAAGAGCATAGTGCTATACTCTTTTGTTAATAACTTAACACATACTGCACCGATTTGCATGATTTTACTTTTAAAATATATAAGGGTAATTTAGTAAACGTGTAAAACACCCCCTATAAAGTTTCAACCCTTAATTTATACCAAAAGATTCACCCCCATCTCACATAATATAACCAAAGGTCGGCAGAAGTTAGAAATCTACGATTAGTATAAAAAATTTAACCGTAGCGAAATAAAAAAAACACCCTGTATATCCTACTACCATCCCCTTTCAAATAAGGGTAGTCACCCCCGGGTGGGTGAAAATTTGTTTAACTAATTTAACTTAAATATTTTGACGATTTTGACATTTTCCCGTTTTTGGGTGTATTTTTTACCCAATGAACTTTTATCGCTCGGAATATTTTTAGGGGATGATAATTCATACCCTTAAATAAAACCTGAAAGAATAATTGGGAAAAATTAAAACCGACCGCAGATATAATTTTTTGAATTTCGCTCATTTTCCCGACGAAACTCAATAATCGGCATGTTGCTTAAGTGACGCCGTTTTTGTATAGCTACTAACTACCCTTAATATACATTTTGGATCTGCAATATGGGGGTGATATAGCTTCTACAATCGATTACCTATCGATTGATGTAACTTTCACCCCGCTTCGATGAAATTTTCACACAACTTAATGCAAATGAGTGAAAAAGGACAAAATTTCACTTTTCATTTTTTCAATGGAAATTTAAATTTTTTAAAAAATTTACCCGATCGGAATGAAATTTTAGTCATAGCTACACATTAACATCCCTTTTGAAATGAGGGTAATTACTCCCGCGAAAATTGAAATTTGTTTAACAAATTTAACAAAAACCACGTGTGAACGGCTTATTTTGGTCCTTTTGACGTGTATTTTTTGTCTTATACTGCACTTATATCCACCCAAAGTATCCAACAATTTAACTAATAGTATTATTAACAAACTGTTAAAAGAATTACTAAGATATGTTAATAAATACCGAAGTTATTGGCAATCAAACATGAGCAACTCTCTAGAAGGTGAAGTTTGTTTTTACCTCATTTGAATAACCATAAATTAAGATATTTAGTTAAAAATATTTTCGAAATGTAAACATTTAAGAACAAATGAGGTAAGAAATTATATCTACACTTCCTCCCCTATCGATACATATCAAGAAACCTGCTTCGTTTTCATAATTTCGAGTAGTAATTAGTAATAGTACGTACCCAGTTCCTAGTGAAAGTAGGTAAAATTTCACCGAAACCACCAAATTCATGTTACTATTACTAAAAAAGTATTGAATATCGAGCTTTCACATGTATGGCAACATTATAGCCCTAATAGAGTAGAAAAGGGATGAGTAATAAAAATCCCTTAAAATTCTATTATTAACAACTTTTTGCAATAAATTACGTAAATTGGTGCTAGTACAAAAAAGCCTCATACTTTGCTCTCTTGTTAATAACTTTACAACCACTGCACCGATTTGCGTGATTTAACTTTTAAAATATATATGGGTGGTTTAGTAAACTTTTAAAACACCCCCAATAAGTCAGCAACCCTTAATTTATACGAAACAATTCACCCCCATTCATATAGCATAATCAAAGGTCGGCAAAAGTTAGAAATCTACGATTAGTATAAAAAATTTAACCGTAGTGAAATAATAGAAACACCCTGTATATCCCACTACCATCCCCTTTCAAATAAGGGTAGTCACCCCCGGGTGGGTGAAAATTTGTTTAACAAATTTAACTTAATTATTTTGACGATTTTGACATTTTTCCGTTTTTGGGTGTATTTTTTACCCAATGAAATTTTATCGCTCGGATTATTTTTAGGGGATGATAAATCATACCCTTAAATAAAACATGAAAGAATAATTGGAAAAAATTGAAACCGACCGCAGATATAATTTTTTGAATTATACTCACTTTCCCGACGGTACTCATTTATCGGCATTTTGCTCAAGTGACGCCGTTTTTGTATTGCTAATAACTACCCTTAATATGCATTTTCGATCTGCAATATGGGGGTGATTTAGCTTCTACAATCGATTACCTATCGATTGATATAGTTTTCACCCCGCTCCGACAAAATTTTCACACAACTTATAGTAAATGCATGACAAAGGTGCTATCCAGTTCCTAGTGAAAGTAGGTAAAATTTCACCGAAAACACCAAATTCATTTTACTATTATTAACAAAGTATTGAATATCGAGCTTTCGCATGTATGGCAACATTATAGCCCTAATAGAGTAGAAAAGGGATAAGTAATAAAAATCCCTTAATATTCTATTATTAACAACTTTTTGCGCTAAATTACGTAAACTGGTCCCAGTACAAAAAAGCCTAACATTTTGCTCTCTTGTTAATAACTTTACAACCACTGCACCGATTTGCGTGATTTAACTTTTAAAATATATTAGGGTGGTTTAATAAACTTTTAAAACACCCCCTATAAAGTTTCAACCCTTAATTTATACGAAACAATTCACCCCCATTCATGTGTTATAATTAAAGGTCGGCAAAAGTTAGAAATCTACGATTAGTATAAAAAATTTAACCGTAGCGAAATAATAGAAACACCCTGTATATGCTACTACCATCCCCTTTCGAATAAGGGTAGTCACCCCCGGGTCGGTGAAAATTTCTTTAACAAACTTAACTTAATTAAGTTAGCGTTTTTGAGATTTTTCCGTTCTTAGGTGTATTTTTTTACTGAATGTATTTTTTTCGCCCGGAATATTTTTAGGGGATGCTAATTTACACCCTTAAATAACAGGCAAAAGAATAATTGAAAAAAGTTTAAACCGACCGGAGATATAATTTTTTGAATTTTCTCACTTTTCCGACGGCACTTAATTATCGGCATTTTGGTCGCCTGACGCCGTTTTTGCATCGCTAGTAACTACCCTTAATATGCATTTTCGATCTGGAACATGGGGGTGATTTCTCTTTTAGAATCGATTACCTATCGATTGATGTAATTTTCACCCCCGTCCGACAAAATTTTCAGTCAATTTAATGCAAATGATTGAAAAATGCGCTTTTTTGCACCGGAACTTATGCAAATTTTTGCAAAATGCTCCCAACGCGTTTGCGGAAAAACTATTAGTTATAGAAAAAAACTTTTGTAATGAGATGTTCATAACTTTTGACGTAGATAGATTTAAAAAAAAGAACGGTCCATTTTGGATCACTCGTTAGATTTTGGGGGATGGCACCCCCGGTCGAATATTTAAGGGAAAAAAGTCAGCGATGAAGTTTTTTTAATTAAAAAAAAAAATACACGAATCGATTGGTGACCAAATTACCTTTAATTTGATACCCTACACGGGGGTAGTTGGAATTTCCGTTAGGGGTGCGTCCACCCCCACCCCAAAAAATACACCCAAGAAAATTTTTTTTTTATTTTTCCCGAAAAGACATTTAGAAATAAAAATGAACACAATTTACCCGAACTCGATCGGACATTTCGGTTCCGATCACGAACCACTCAAAATTCGAAAAAATGTAATAGATCAAAAATCTAGTACAGAATGAAAATATTTTTTTTTTTTAAATTCTACGTAATAGAGCATGTACACAGCTATTAGTAGACGTTTTTTGAAATTTTTAAAAAATATTCTAGTACCCCCCGCGGGGGTGTATTTTTTCCTCTAGTACTTTTTGAAAATTTTATTACATTTTCGAGTAGGCCTCGCCCCTACGTGAAAAATGATACCCCACATGACCCCCCTCCGAAGTATAGTTTCGGAGTTATTTCGAGTCAAAGTGCCAGAGGGGAGGGGCTTATTGCCACTCCCCCTAAGCCTATATCGAAATAAAATATAGCCTATACCATTTTCGCGCTGATTTTCTAGAATGTGGACTTTTTAGAATTTTGATCCGATGGCCCAGTTTTGAGCTTTTGGGTCTACCGATTTAAGAAAATGGACGATTGAAAAATCGATTTTCGAGCCTTAATAACTTCTGCCCCGCCCACTCTAAAATTCTTAGTTTTTTTTAAACCCATAGCCCCGCAGCACCTGACTCCGACAAACCAAATCCGAACTCGATCCGACACTTCGTTCTCGAGTTATAAGCTCTTAAAGTTTCAACTTTGAGGCCACGCCCCCATTTTGTTATAGCTCCGCCCCAAATTTTAAAGAGCGGACACGATAGCCCTTAACATTTCCTATCATCTGGCAAAAGTTTTTTCAAAAAAAAAATAAGCTACTGGGGCCCTCCTATGGGCCGGGGCAAAATTTAGACCTGCCTATAGCACAATATCATGGATTTCTAATAGATGGGCATTTACCCAAACCAAATCGGTACGGTAGTTTCTGAGATTAAGCGCGCACAAAATCAAAGGTACTCACGTTTTATATATATGTTAGATAGAAGAAGATAGAAGACTAGTGGATGCCCGCGCCTACGCCGCGATGATACTGTAGGTAGGTGGAAAGTGGGGGTAGTTTACAGTGGGGGTAGGGCATAGGGGGGATGTGCTCTATTTAACAAAAAAAGAATTGGCGAAATCGGTCCACGGGTTCGGGAGATAGGCTAAAGTAAAGTAAAAAAAGTGAGGTAAGGAAAAATCTAAGAATGCAATGAAAAAGAAATCAAAAAATAGACTAAAAAAAATAAGGGTGGGTGGGGAGGGGTGGGGAGTGGGTGGGGTGGGAGGAGGGATGACCCCCTATTTAACAAAAAAAGAATTATCCAAATCGGTCCACGGGTTAGGGAGATAGGCTAAAGTAAAGTAGGTGCAAACAGTTAAACAGTTTCTCTTAAATCAAATGTAGTATATTATACTACAAAAAAAAATCAAATAAAATGAGAGTGCGGGTGGATGGGAGGGTATGTAGGTGGGAGGAGAGATCATACTCTATTTAACCAAAAAAGAATTATTAAAATCGGTCCACGGGTTAGGAAGTTGGACTAAACCTTTGTATTTGCCCGCCCCTTGCGAGCTACCATCTTTGTATTTTTCCCGCCCCTTGCGAGCTACTACCTTTGAATTTTTCCCGCCCCTTGCGAGCTACTACCTTTATATTTTTCACGCCCCTTGCGAGCTACCACCTTTGTATTTTTCCCGCCCCTTGCGAGCTACAAACTTTGTATTTTTCCCGCCCCTTGCGAGCTACTACCTTTGTATTTTTCCCGCCCCTTGCGAGCATCCACCTTTATATTTTTCCCGCCCCTTGCGAGCTACTTACTACCTTTGTATTTCTCCCGCCACTTGCGAGCTACCACGTTTGTATTTTACCCGCCCCTTGCGAGCTTTCACCTTTGTATTTTTCCCGCCCCTTGAGAGCTACCACCCTTGTATTTTTCCCACCCCTTGCGAGCTACCAGTTTGTATTTTTCCCGCCCCTTGCGAGCTACCACCTTTATATCCTCCCGCCCTTGCGAGCGACAAACTTTGTATTTTTCCCGCCCCTTGCGTGCTACCACCTTTGTATTTTGCCCGCCCCTTGCGTGCTAACACCTTTGTATTTTTCCCGCCCCTTGCGAGCTACTACCTTTGTATTTTTCCCGCCCCTTGCGAACTACCACCTTTGTATTTTTCCCGCCCCTTGCGAGCTACCACGTTTGTATTTTTCCCGCCCCTTGCGAGCTACCACCTTTATATTTCTCCCGCCCCTTGCGAGCTATTACCTTTATATTTTTCCCGCCTCTTGCGAACTACTACCTCTGTATTTTTCCCGCCCCTTGCGTGCTACCACGTTTGTATTTTTCCCGCCCCTTGCGAGCTACCACCTTTATATTTTTCCCGCCCCTTGCGAGGAACCACCTTTATATTTTTCCCGCCTCTTGCGAGCTACAAACTTTGTATTTTTCCCGCCCCTTGCGAGCTACCACCTTTATATTTTTCCCGCCCTTTGCGAGCTACCACCTTTGTAATTTTCCCGCCCCTTGCGAGCTACTACCTTTGTATTTTGCCCGCCCCTTGCGTGCTAACACCTTTGTATTTTTCCCGCCCCTTGCGTGCTACCACCTTTGTATTTTGCCCGCCCCTTGCGAGCTACCACCTTTGTAATTTTCCCGCCCCTTGCGAGCTACCACCTTTGTATCCTCCCGCCCTTGCGAGCTACAAACTTTGTATTTTTCCCGCCCCTTGCGAGCTACCACCTTTATATTTTTCCCGCCCCTTGCGAGCTACCACCTTTGTAATTTTCCCGCCCCTTGCGAACTACTACCTTTGTATATTGCCCGCCCCTTGCGTGCTAACACCTTTGAATTTTTCCCGCCCCTTGCGTGCTACCACCTTTGTATTTTTCCCGCCCCTTGCGAGCTACTACCTTTGTATTTTGCCCGCCCCTTGCGTGCTAACACCTTTGTATTTTTCCCGCCCCTTGCGTGCTACCACCTTTGTATTTTGCCCGCCCCTTGCGAGCTACCACCTTTGTAATTTTCCCGCCCCTTGCGAGCTACCACCTTTGTATCCTCCCGCCCTTGCGATCTACAAACTTTGTATTTTTCCCGCCCCTTGCGAGCTACCACCTTTATATTTTTCCCGCCCCTTGCGAGCTACCACCTTTGTAATTTTCCCGCCCCTTGCGAACTACTACCTTTGTATATTGCCCGCCCCTTGCGTGCTAACACCTTTGAATTTTTCCCGCCCCTTGCGTGCTACCACCTTTGTATTTTTCCCGCCCCTTGCGAGCTACTACCTTTGTATTTTTTCCGCCCCTTGCGAGCTACCACCTTTGTATTTTTCCCGCCCCGTGCGAGCTACCACCCTTAAGTTCTTCAAGCCTTTGCAAACAAAGTAGTAAAAAAGCGTAATATCCAATTGTTCTTGGCTTTATCAATTTCTAATGAGTTTACCAATTTCAATGAAATAAATTTTAAAAGAAAGCACAGGATTTGCACATTCATGCCCGATATCACTTATCAATATTTTATAAGCTCTAATCGCATTGATAGAGGGCGGCACAATAAACTTTCCATACATTTTAGAAGATTTAACAGAAAGAAACCGTTATATATCCTACTATAACTAAGGAAATTCAAAATGGTTTTCATATTTGAATTCTACTCAGCAATACCTTTCATTTGATACCAAACTTGCCGGGAAATAAAACAAAAAAAATTTCGTAATTTTTCCTAGGGGATGGTCCAGGATTTCGGCATTGAAAAGGTACCTTGCTGCAGGTAAAAATTCATATCTCGCAAAATAGTAAACGGATTTCAGCTATTTAAAAAGCAGAATTAAGCAGAGGTTTTCAGCTACTACTACTATAACCCGCGCACCTCTGCGGCTTCATTTTTACCCACCAGGTGGCTCCAAGTCGCTAAATCAGTAATATTACAAATATCCTTAAAATATCAACTAAATATATCCTGATTTGGACGAAACTTAGTATAGCGCTTAAGCACCACCTACCCCTTTAATATAAATTCACACTTTGTAGATATCGTAATATTTTCTTAACAAAATTTCACTTTTCATTTTTTCAATGAAAATTTTTGAGGCAAAATTTCAAATTTTTCAAAATTTTACCCAATCGGGATGAAATTTTAACCAAAGATAACTTTCTTCATCCCTTTTAAAATAAGGGTAGTCATTTGCGCGAAAATTGAAATTTTGTTAATAAACTTAACCAAAAACCCCTGTGAACGACTTATTTTTGTAATTTGGCCGTGTATCTTTTTTTCTACCACTGTGCTTGTATCCGTTAAACGTATCTCAGCTATTTGTTAATATACTTCAAAGCATCCTTAACAAATGTCTAAAAGAATTATTATAATCCGTTCATAAATACCAAAGTTATTGGTACCTAAACATTTCAATCTCACCTATAAGGTGAGATTTGTGTACCTCATTTGAATAAGCGCAAGTGAAGCTATTTAATTAAAAATATTTTCTAAATGTAAACATTTAAGAACAAATGAGGTAAGAAATTATATCTATAATTCCTCCCCTATCGATACATATCAAGAAACCCGCTTCGTTTTCATAACTTCGAGTAGTAATTAGTAATAGTAGGTACCCAGTTCCTAGTGAAAGTAGGAAAGAGTGCACCGGTGGATCCATATTCATGTTACTATTACTAACAAAGTATTGAATATCGAGCTTTCACATGTATGGCAACATTTTAGCCCTAATAGAGTAGAAAAGGGATAAGTAATAAAAATCCCTTAATTTTCTATTATTAATCACAATTGGCAATAAATTACACAAAGTGGTCGTAGTATAAAAGAGCATAATGCTATACTCTTTTGTTAATAACTTAACACATACTGCACCGATTTGCATGATTTAACTTTTAAAATATATAAGGGTGATTTAGTAAACGTGTAAAACACCCCCTATAAAGTTCCAACCCTTAATTTATACCAAAAGATTCACCCCCATCTCAGATAATATAACCAAAGGTCGGCAAAAGTTAGAAATCTACGATTAGTATAAAAAATTTAACCGTAGCGAAATAATAGAAACACCCCGTATATCCTACTACCAGCCCCTTTCAAATAAGGGTAGTCACCCCCGGGTGGGTGAAAATTTGTTTAACAAATTTAAATTAATTATTTTGACGATTTTGACATTTTTCCGTTTTTGGGTGTATTTTTTACCCAATGAACTTTTATCGCTCGAAATATTTTTAGGGGATGTTAAATCATACCCTTAAATATTATACGAAAGAATAATTGGGAAAAATTAAAACCGACCGCAGATATAATTTTTTGAATTATACTCAGTTTTCCGACGGTACTCATTTATCGGCATTTTGCTCAAGTGACGCCGTTTTTGTATAGCTAATAACTACCCTTAATATGCATTTTGGATCTGCAATATGGGGATGATTTAGCTTCTACAATCGATTACCTATCGATTGATATAACTTTCACCCCGCTCCGACAAAATTTTCACACAACTTAATGTAAATGAGTGAAAAAGCTGCTACCCAGTTCCTAGTGAAAGTAGGAAAGAGTACACCGATGGAACCATTTATCATTATTATTATAACTTTTTATTGAATTTACCAATTTCAATGAAATAACTTTTAAAAGAAAGCACAGGGTTTATATAGTCATCCTTAATATTATTCATTAATATTTGAAGCTCTAATACCACTGATAGAGGGCGATACAATGCACCTTTCCATACATTTTAGTAGATTTAACGGAAAGAAACCGTTATATATCCTACTATAACTAAGGAAATTTAAAATGGTTTTCATAATTGAATTCTACTCAAAAATACCTTTCATTTGATACCAAACTTGCCGGGAAATAAAACAAAAAAAAATTTCGTAATTTTCCCTAGGGTATTGGCCAGGATTTCGGGGTTGAAAAGGTACCTTAGTACAGGTAAAAATTCATATCTCGCCAAATAATGGACGGATTTCGGTCGTTTAAACACCAGAGCAAAGCAGAGATTTTCAGCTACTAACACTATAACCCGCGCACCTCTGCGGTTTCATTTGTACCCACCAGGTGGCTCCAAGTCGCTAAATCAGTGATATTACAAATATCCTTAAAATATCGACTAAATATATCCTGATTTGGACGAAACTTAGTATAGCGCTTAAGCACCACCTACCTCTTTAATATAAATTCACACTTTGTAGATATCGTAAAATGTTCTTAACAAAATTTTACTTTTCAAATTTTCAATGAAAATTTTTGAGGCAAAATTTCAAATTTTTCAAAATTTTACCCAATCGGGATGAAATTTTAACCAAAGATAACTTTCTTTATCCCTTTTAAAATAAGGGTAGTCATTTGCGCGAAAATTGAAATTTTGTTAATAAACTTAACCAAAAAACGACTTATTTTCGTAATTCGGTCGTGTATTTTTTTTCTACCACTGTGCTTGTATCCGTTAAACGTATCTTAGCTAATTGTTAATATACTTCAAAGCTTTCATAACAAATAGCTAAAAGAATTATTATAATCCGTTCATAAATACCAAAGTTATTGGTACCTAAACATTTCAATCTCACCTATAAGGTGAGATTTGTGTACCTCATTTGAATAAGCGCAAGTGAATCTATTTAATTAAAAATATTTTCTGAATGTAAACATTTAAGAACAAATGAGGTAAGAAATTATATCTATAATTCCTCCCCTATCCATATATATCAAGAAACCTGCTTCGTTTTCATAACTTCGAGTAGTAATTAGTAATAGTAAGTACCCAGTTCCTATTGAAAGTAGGTAAAATTTCACCGAAACCACCAAATTCATGTTACTATTACTAACAAAGTATTGAATATCGAGCTTTCACATGTATGGCAACATTTTAGCCCTAATAGAGTAGAAAAGGGATAAGTAATAAAAATCCCTTAATATTCTATTATTAACAACTTTTTGCAATAAAGTACGTAAACTGGTCGTGGCACAAAAGAGCCTCATATTTTGCTCTTTTGTTAATAAGTTAACACCCACTGCACCGATTTGCATCATTTAACTTTTAAAATATATTAGGGTGGTTTCATAAACTTTTTCAACACCCCCAATAAATCACCAACCCCTAATTTCACCCCCATCTCATATATTATAATCAAAGGTCGGCAAAAGTTAGAAATCTACGATTAGTATAAAAAATTTAACCGTAGCGAAATACAAAAAACACCCCGTATATCCTACTTACATCCCCTTTCATATAAGGGTAGTCACCCCCGGGTGGGTGAAATTTTTTTAACAAATTTAACTAAAATATTTTGCCGCTTTTGAACTTTTTCCGTTTTTGGGTGTATTTTTTGACCCAATTATCGCTCGGAATAATTTTAGAATTTTACACATCTAACCCTTAATTAAGGGTTGAAAGAATTATTAAGATAAATTAAAAAACACTGGAGATATAATTTTTTGAATTATACTCAGTTTCCCGACGGTACTCAATTATCGGCATTTTCCTCAAGTGACGCCGTTTTTGTATTGCTAATAACTACCCTTAATATACATTTTGGATCTGGAATATGGGGGTGATTTAGCTTCTACAATCGATTACCTATCGATTGATGTAAGTTTCACCCCGCTCTCATGAAATTTTCACACAACTTAATGGAAATGAGTGAAAAAGGACAAAATTTCACTTTTCATTTTTTCAATGGAAATTTAAATTTTTTAAAAAATTTACCCGATCGGGATGAAATTTTAGTCATAGCTACACATTTACATCCCTTTTGAAATGAGGGTAATCACTCCCGCGAAAATTGAATTTTTTTAAACAAATTTAACAAAAACCACGTGTGAACGGCTTATTTTGGTCCTTTTGACGTGTATTTTTTGTCTTATACTGCACTTATATCCACCCAAAGTATCCAAAAATTTAACTCATAGTATTATTAACAAACTATTAAAAGAATTACTAAGATATGTCAATAAATACCGAAGTTATTGGCAATCAAACATGAGCAACTCTCTATAAGGTGAGATTTGTTTTTACCTCATTTGAATAACCATAAATTAAGATATTTCGTTAAAAATATTTTCTAAATGTAAACATTTAAGAACAAATGAGGTAAGAAATTATATCTACACTTCCTTCCCTATCGATACATATCAAGAAACCTGCTTCGTTTTCATAATTTCGAGTAGTAATTAGTAATAGTACGTACCGAGTTCCTAGTGAAAGTAGGTAAAATTTCACCGAAAACACCAAATTCATTTTACTATTACTAACAAAGTATTGTATATCGAGCTTTCACATGTATGGCAACATTTTAGCCCTAATAGAGTAAAAAAGGGATGAGTAATAAAAATCCCTTAAAATTTTATTATTAACAACTTTTTGCAATAAATTACGTAAATTGGTCCTAGTACAAAAAAGCCACATACTTTGCTCTCTTGTTAATAACTTTACAACCACTGCACCGATTTGCGTGATTTAACTTTTAAAATATATTAGGGTGGTTTATTAAACTTTTAAAACACCCCCAATAAATCATCAACCCTTAATTTATACGAAACAATTCACCCCCATTTATATAGTATAATCAAAGGTCGGCAGAAGTTAGAAAACTACGATTAGTATAAAAAATTTAACCGTAGCGAAATAATAGAAACACCCTGTATATCCTACTTGCATCCCCTTTCGAATAAGGGTAGTCACGCCCGAGTGGGTGAAAATTTGTTTAACAAATTTAACATAATTATTTTGACTATTTTAACATTTTTCCGTTTTTCGGTGTATTTTTTACCCAATCAACTTTTATCGCTCGGAATATTTTTAGGGGATGATAAATCATACCCTTAAATAAAACCTGAAAGAATAATTGGAAAAAATTAAAACCCACTGGAGATATAATTTTTTGAATTTCGCTCATTTTCCCGACGGTACTCACTTATCGGCATTTTGCTCAAGTGACGCCGTTTTTGTATAGCTAATAACTACCCTTAATATGCATTTTCGATCTGCAATATGCGGGTGATTTAGCTTCTACAATCGATTACCTATCGATTGATATAACTTTCAGCCCGCTCCGACAAAATTTTCACACAACTTAATGCAAATGAGTGAAAAAGCTGCTACCCAGTTCCTAGTGAAAGTAGGTAAAATTTCACCGAAAACACCAAATTCATTTTACTATTACTAACAAAGTATGTAATATCCAGCTTTCACATGTATGGCAACATTATAGCCCTAATAGCGTAGAAAAGGGATGAGTAATAAAAATCCCTTAATATTCTATTATTAACAACTTTTTGCGCTAAATTACGTAAACTGGTCCTAGTACAAAAAAGCCTCACACTTTGCTCTCTTGTTAATAACTTTACAACCAATGCACCGATTTGCATGATTTAACTTTTAAAATATATTAGGGTGGTTTAATAAACTTTTAAAACACCCCCAATAAGTCAGCAACCCTTAATTTATACGAAACAATTCACCCCCATTCATATGTTAAAATCAAAGGTCGGCAAAAGTTAGAAATCTACGATTAGTATAAAAAATTTAACCGTAGCGAAAAAAGAAAAACACCCTGTATATCCTATTACCATCCCCTTTCGAATAAGGGTAGTCACCCCCGGGTCGGTGAAAATTTCTTTAACAAACTTAACTTAATTAAGTTAGCGTTTTTGAGATTTTTCCGTTCTTAGGTGTATTTTTTTACTGAATGTATTTTTTTCGCCCGGAATATTTTTAGGGGATGTTAATTCACACCCTTAAATAACAGGCAAAAGAATAATTGAAAAAAGTTAAAACCGACCGGAGATATAATTTTTTGAATTTTGTCACTTTTCCGACGGCACTTAATTATCGGCATTTTGGTCGCCTGACGCCGTTTTTGCATCGCTAGTAACTACCCGAAATATGCATTTTCGATCTGGAACATGGGGGTGATTTCTCTTCTACAATCGATTACCTATCGATTGATGTAATTTTCACCCCCGTCCGACAAAATTTTCAGTCAATTTAATGCAAATGATTGAAAAATGGGCTTTTTTGCACCGGAAGTTATGCAAATTTTTGCAAAATGCTCCCAACGCGTTTGCGGAAAAACTATTAGTTATAGAAAAAAACTTTTGTAATAAGATATTCATAACTTTCGGAGTAGATAGTTTTAAAAAAAAGAACGGTCGATTTTGGACCACTCGTTAGATTTTGGGGGATGGCACCCCCGGTCGAATGTTTAAGGGAAAAAAGTCAGCGATGAAGTATTTTGAATTAAAAAAAAAAATACACCAATCGATTGGTGACCAAATTACCTTTAATTTGATACCCCACTTGGGGGTAGTTGGAATTTCCTTTAGGGGTGCGTCCACCCCCACCCCAAAAAATACACCCCCGAAAATTTTTTTTTTATTTTTCCCTAAAAGATATTTAGAAATAAAAATGAACACAATTTACCCGAACTCGATCGGACACTTCGGCCCCGATCACGAACAACTGAAAATTCAAAAAAATGTAATAGATCAAAAATCTAGTACAGAATGGGAATTATTTTTTTTTGACAATTCCACGTAATAGAGCATGTACACAACTATTGTGGGTAGTTTTTTGAAAAATTTCAAAAATCGTCTAGTACCTCCCGCGGGGGTGTATTTTTTCCTCTAGTACTTTTTGAAAATTTTATTACATTTTCGAATAGGTCACGCCCCCACGTGAAAAATGATACCACACATGACCCCCCTCCGAAGTATAGTTTCGGAGTTATTCCACGAAAAAGAGCCCTAGGGGAGGAGCCAATTGCCACGCCCCCTAAGCCTATGTCGGAATAAGATATAGCCTATCCGTTTTTCGCGGTAATTTTCTAGAATGTGGACTTTTCAAAATTTTGATCCGAGGCCTAGTTTTCGAGCTTTTGGGATTATAAATTTAAAAAAATGGGCACTTTTCGCACATTTCTGGAAATCGATTTTGAAGCCTTAATAACTTTGGCCCCGCCCACTTGAAAATTCTGACCTTCTTCACTACCATAGCCCTGCAGCCCCCGATTCCGCCATAGTTTACCCGAACTCGATACGACATCTCCTTCTCGAGCTATTAGCTCTTAAAGTCGCCAACTTTGAGGCCACGCCCACAAAAAGTTTACACTCCACCCCCTTTTTTGAAATGCGGAATTGATAGCCCTCGATATGCCCTATG
>CAXIWC010000140.1:0-23003 GCA_964036015.1 Leptarthrus brevirostris | reverse complement strand
ACTTGAATGACGAAGTAAATGGTTGACTCACTTATTTATGTAAAAATTGAACGAAGAAAATTCAAAACGAAAGAGAATGGAGGGGAGATATTGATTGTCTCCAGACTGAATAAATATGAGCAGAAATTCGATAGAAATTGAACAGTTTGTGTTAAACCGTGAACGGGTGAAGATAAGTGAAGTGAAATTGTGAAAATGCCTCCTAAAACGAGTGGTAAAGCTGCTAAAAAAGCTGGTAAAGCGCAGAAAAACATATCTAAGACCGATAAGAAAAAGAAGCGCAAGAGGAAGGAAAGTTATGCTATCTACATTTACAAAGTTTTAAAGCAAGTTCATCCTGATACTGGAATTTCGTCGAAGGCAATGAGTATTATGAACAGTTTTGTGAATGATATTTTTGAACGTATTGCTGCTGAAGCATCTCGTTTAGCGCATTACAATAAACGTTCGACAATTACGAGTCGTGAGATTCAGACTGCTGTAAGACTTTTGCTACCAGGTGAACTTGCCAAGCACGCCGTTAGTGAAGGAACTAAAGCTGTTACAAAATATACCAGTTCCAAGTAAAATTGCAAACCGTATTAATAAATGGCCCTTTTCAGGGCCGCCAAATATTAATAAAAAGAGTTAAAATTATTATTGAATATTATGCAGTTTTTTTAGTTATTTGTAAATCTTATCAAATAGAAATGTTCTTAGACAAAGTATATGGAAAATTTTGAAATATTTAATTAATATATTATCGAAATTAATACTCCTTTCGTACATATTCTCATCATTTCATATACCAAAACGTTTGGAAAAAAATTATTTTTTCAATACAGTCTTAATAATATTTTAAATTGCGTCATTAAAAAAAATCGCCGCTATTTATTCAAATAAAAAAAAAATTTCTAATTATGTATTTGATGTGTAAAATTTGTTAGCTTTTCCAGGAAATTCTTTCATTGTAATAATTCAAATTGAATAATATTTTACTCTTTAATAAAATAATTTGTGGTCCTGAAAAGGACCGTTTTTTGTTTTTAAAGTTATCGAAATAAATTTTTAAGCACGTTCACCTCGAATACGACGAGCCAATTGAATGTCTTTTGGCATTATTGTAACACGTTTAGCATGGATAGCACACAAATTAGTATCCTCAAATAATCCAACTAAATATGCTTCACTAGCCTCTTGTAATGCCATAACTGCAGAGCTTTGAAAACGCAAATCGGTTTTAAAATCTTGAGCAATTTCACGTACAAGTCGTTGAAAAGGTAATTTACGAATAAGCAATTCAGTACTCTTTTGATAACGACGAATTTCACGAAGAGCTACTGTACCGGGGCGATAACGATGAGGCTTTTTAACACCACCAGTTGCTGGAGCACTTTTACGGGCTGCTTTTGTAGCCAATTGCTTACGAGGAGCCTTTCCTCCCGTAGATTTACGAGCAGTTTGCTTAGTACGAGCCATTGCTTTATTTTTCACTCACTTTAACTCTACCAGAAAATTAAAACACTTCTCACAAAAAGAACTTTTCACTTCACTTGAACCGAACACGAGGAGTCACAGTTTAGAAATACCATTTACGCTGCTTTAACCCAAGTATTTATAGAAAAATTCTCCCTTCTCCACTTTTAGCTTTATACGTTTTCCCCTCCATCAATTTCATTTGGTTTGGGTGAGAAATTTTTCTATAAATTGAGTGGTACACTCTCGGTAAATTTCATAAAGTGTGTGACAGTGCTAAAGTGAAGTGTTCTTTCTTATAATTCTGTTGAAGTGAAGTAAATTTAAAATGACTGGTCGCGGCAAAGGTGGTAAAGGTTTAGGAAAAGGTGGTGCTAAGCGTCATCGTAAAGTTCTTCGTGATAATATTCAAGGTATTACAAAACCAGCTATTCGCCGTTTAGCACGACGAGGTGGCGTTAAGCGTATATCGGGTTTAATTTATGAAGAAACCCGTGGTGTACTTAAAGTGTTTCTTGAAAATGTTATTCGTGATGCTGTTACATATACCGAGCATGCAAAAAGAAAAACAGTTACTGCAATGGATGTTGTATATGCATTAAAAAGGCAAGGACGTACATTATATGGTTTTGGCGGTTAAGAGTGAAATTTTTTATTTGATTGAAAATGAAAACGGTCCTTTTCAGGGCCACAAACAATTAACAAAGAGTAAAAATATATAATATATTAATCTTAATAGGTGTGGTCGTTAAATTTTAT
The DNA here is from genome assembly GCA_964036015.1 of Leptarthrus brevirostris. Classification (NCBI taxonomy): domain Eukaryota; kingdom Metazoa; phylum Arthropoda; class Insecta; order Diptera; family Asilidae; genus Leptarthrus; species Leptarthrus brevirostris. The sequence goes on along the minus strand of CAXIWC010000140.1, from coordinate 20,789 downwards.
AGGGGTTAGGAGAAGAAAAGATTTTTTTAGGCTTATCAAAATTAAAAAAAAAAATTTTTTTTTTGCATATCTTATATCCGAAAAAAATAAAAATGTCAGTTTAATACTACTATACCCGAAAAAAATAAAAATTTCAGTTTAATACATAATTTTTTCTATACCTTATTATAGACAGGTTTTTTTCAGTATAACTGAAAAAAAAATTCAATTCGATTCGATTATAAAAAAAAAAAATTTATTAAAAAATACTACTGTATGTAAATATAAATTTTACTCTTTGATAAAAGATATGGTGGTCCTGAAAAGGACCGTTTTGTTAAAGAGCTGTCGGAAAAATAAAATATTTATGCCTTCTTTTCAGTTTTTTTGGGTAAAAGAACAGCTTGAATATTTGGTAAAACACCACCTTGAGCAATTGTCACACCAGAAAGCAATTTATTTAATTCTTCATCATTACGGATGGCTAATTGTAAATGTCGTGGAATAATTCTTGTTTTTTTATTGTCACGTGCAGCATTTCCAGCTAATTCAAGAACTTCAGCAGCTAAATATTCCATAACAGCTGCCAAATAAACTGGAGCACCAGCACCGACACGTTCAGCATAATTTCCTTTTCTCAATAAACGATGAATACGACCAACAGGAAATTGTAGTCCAGCACGATTTGATCGAGATTTTGCCTTTCCCTTAACTTTTCCACCTTTACCACGACCAGACATTTTATTTAATTCTTTAATTCACTTGACACGTCTACACAGCACAGCACTTTTCACTTGAATGACGAAGTAAGTCAAGTCAAGTCAAGTCAAGTCCGCGCGTTTTTAAAACTCTGTCGATTCGTAATCCTTTTCGATTTCCCATGGTTTCCTTCACGTAGAGGCTTGTCTTCGGCCTTCAGTTCGATTTGTTGTCGTCCTTCGTTGTCCTTCTTCGATATTTGGCTCCTTGTTGAACTTCTCGTTGCTTTATCTTCCTTCAATACGGCTGCTGCGCTACATCAGCCGTAGATTTGACTTTCTCTTATAGAGTTAGTAATTAAGGGAAGGAGTAGGATTTGGGAGGAATTTGGGAATTTGGAGGATGCTTAGGGTTAGTTGGGTCCTAATTTATGGTGAGCTTTAGACTGGGTAGACTACCCTCGGTAGTGAATTCCTTTCGTATCATAAAAGGTTACTCTTCCGTTGTGGAGATAAATGTCTGCGTTTTCGGGCTTCGTGAGAAGCAGGGGTGAGAGGTATCTGAAATCTTCCGGTATGAGAAGGTCCGGTAGGTTGTTTATGAGGGAATTGGGATGAAATGGAATCTTCTCCATTTGTTTTGTTGCTAGGTGCACTAGGTATTCCTTGATAGGAATAATGTTTGCGGCTTCATAAAGCTCGATATTGGAGTAGTATTTGTGAGGCTCCTTTCTGTAGAGTCCCGTGCATGCACGGAGAATTTTCCTCTCGAGATTACCGAGGCGTTGCATATAAGTTGGAGAGATGGTGTGCCAAATAGGGAAACAGTACGTAATGACGGGTCTTATAAGTTGCTTGTACAGCAAAAGTTTGGTTTTGATTGAGAGTCCATTCCTGACATTAATGATTGGGCTGAATGACGAAGTAAATGGTTGACTCACTTATTTATGTAAAAATTGAACGAAGAAAATTCAAAACGAAAGAGAATGGAGGGGAGATATTGATTGTCTCCAGACTAAATAAATATGAGCAGAAAGAGATAGAAATTGAACAGTTTGTGTTAAACCGTGAACGGGTGAAGATAAGTGAAGTGAAATTGTGAAAATGCCTCCTAAAACGAGTGGTAAAGCTGCTAAAAAAGCTGGTAAAGCGCAGAAAAACATATCTAAGACCGATAAGAAAAAGAAGCGCAAGAGGAAGGAAAGTTATGCTATCTACATTTACAAAGTTTTAAAGCAAGTTCATCCTGATACTGGAATTTCGTCGAAGGCAATGAGTATTATGAACAGTTTTGTGAATGATATTTTTGAACGTATTGCTGCTGAAGCATCTCGTTTAGCGCATTACAATAAACGTTCGACAATTACGAGTCGTGAGATTCAGACTGCTGTAAGACTTTTGCTACCAGGTGAACTTGCCAAGCACGCCGTTAGTGAAGGAACTAAAGCTGTTACAAAATATACCAGTTCCAAGTAAAATTGCAAACCGTATTAATAAATGGCCCTTTTCAGGGCCGCCAAATATTAATAAAAAGAGTTAAAATTATTATTGAATATTATGCAGTTTTTTTAGTTATTTGTAAATCTTATCAAATAGAAATGTTCTTAGACAAAGTATATGGAAAATTTTGAAATATTTAATTAATATATTATCGAAATTAATACTCCTTTCGTACATATTCTCATCATTTCATATACCAAAACGTTTGGAAAAAAATTATTTTTTCAATACAGTCTTAATAATATTTTAAATTGCGTCATTAAAAAAAATCGCCGCTATTTATTCAAATAAAAAAAAAATTTCTAATTATGTATTTGATGTGTAAAATTTGTTAGCTTTTCCAGGAAATTCTTTCATTGTAATAATTCAAATTGAATAATATTTTACTCTTTAATAAAATAATTTGTGGTCCTGAAAAGGACCGTTTTTTGTTTTTAAAGTTATCGAAATAAATTTTTAAGCACGTTCACCTCGAATACGACGAGCCAATTGAATGTCTTTTGGCATTATTGTAACACGTTTAGCATGGATAGCACACAAATTAGTATCCTCAAATAATCCAACTAAATATGCTTCACTAGCCTCTTGTAATGCCATAACTGCAGAGCTTTGAAAACGCAAATCGGTTTTAAAATCTTGAGCAATTTCACGTACAAGTCGTTGAAAAGGTAATTTACGAATAAGCAATTCAGTACTCTTTTGATAACGACGAATTTCACGAAGAGCTACTGTACCGGGGCGATAACGATGAGGCTTTTTAACACCACCAGTTGCTGGAGCACTTTTACGGGCTGCTTTTGTAGCCAATTGCTTACGAGGAGCCTTTCCTCCCGTAGATTTACGAGCAGTTTGCTTAGTACGAGCCATTGCTTTATTTTTCACTCACTTTAACTCTACCAGAAAATTAAAACACTTCTCACAAAAAGAACTTTTCACTTCACTTGAACCGAACACGAGGAGTCACAGTTTAGAAATACCATTTACGCTGCTTTAACCCAAGTATTTATAGAAAAATTCTCCCTTCTCCACTTTTAGCTTTATACGTTTTCCCCTCCATCAATTTCATTTGGTTTGGGTGAGAAATTTTTCTATAAATTGAGTGGTACACTCTCGGTAAATTTCATAAAGTGTGTGACAGTGCTAAAGTGAAGTGTTCTTTCTTATAATTCTGTTGAAGTGAAGTAAATTTAAAATGACTGGTCGCGGCAAAGGTGGTAAAGGTTTAGGAAAAGGTGGTGCTAAGCGTCATCGTAAAGTTCTTCGTGATAATATTCAAGGTATTACAAAACCAGCTATTCGCCGTTTAGCACGACGAGGTGGCGTTAAGCGTATATCGGGTTTAATTTATGAAGAAACCCGTGGTGTACTTAAAGTGTTTCTTGAAAATGTTATTCGTGATGCTGTTACATATACCGAGCATGCAAAAAGAAAAACAGTTACTGCAATGGATGTTGTATATGCATTAAAAAGGCAAGGACGTACATTATATGGTTTTGGCGGTTAAGAGTGAAATTTTTTATTTGATTGAAAATGAAAACGGTCCTTTTCAGGGCCACAAACAATTAACAAAGAGTAAAAATATATAATATATTAATCTTAATAGGTGTGGTCGTTAAATTTTATAGGGGTTAGGAGAAGAAAAGATTTTTTTAGGCTTATCAAAATTAAAAAAAAAAATTTTTTTTTTGCATATCTTATATCCGAAAAAAATAAAAATGTCAGTTTAATACTACTATACCCGAAAAAAATAAAAATTTCAGTTTAATACATAATTTTTTCTATACCTTATTATAGACAGGTTTTTTTCAGTATAACTGAAAAAAAAATTCAATTCGATTCGATTATAAAAAAAAAAAATTTATTAAAAAATACTACTGTATGTAAATATAAATTTTACTCTTTGATAAAAGATATGGTGGTCCTGAAAAGGACCGTTTTGTTAAAGAGCTGTCGGAAAAATAAAATATTTATGCCTTCTTTTCAGTTTTTTTGGGTAAAAGAACAGCTTGAATATTTGGTAAAACACCACCTTGAGCAATTGTCACACCAGAAAGCAATTTATTTAATTCTTCATCATTACGGATGGCTAATTGTAAATGTCGTGGAATAATTCTTGTTTTTTTATTGTCACGTGCAGCATTTCCAGCTAATTCAAGAACTTCAGCAGCTAAATATTCCATAACAGCTGCCAAATAAACTGGAGCACCAGCACCGACACGTTCAGCATAATTTCCTTTTCTCAATAAACGATGAATACGACCAACAGGAAATTGTAGTCCAGCACGATTTGATCGAGATTTTGCCTTTCCCTTAACTTTTCCACCTTTACCACGACCAGACATTTTATTTAATTCTTTAATTCACTTGACACGTCTACACAGCACAGCACTTTTCACTTGAATGACGAAGTAAATGGTTGACTCACTTATTTATGTAAAAATTGAACGAAGAAAATTCAAAACGAAAGAGAATGGAGGGGAGATATTGATTGTCTCCAGACTGAATAAATATGAGCAGAAATTCGATAGAAATTGAACAGTTTGTGTTAAACCGTGAACGGGTGAAGATAAGTGAAGTGAAATTGTGAAAATGCCTCCTAAAACGAGTGGTAAAGCTGCTAAAAAAGCTGGTAAAGCGCAGAAAAACATATCTAAGACCGATAAGAAAAAGAAGCGCAAGAGGAAGGAAAGTTATGCTATCTACATTTACAAAGTTTTAAAGCAAGTTCATCCTGATACTGGAATTTCGTCGAAGGCAATGAGTATTATGAACAGTTTTGTGAATGATATTTTTGAACGTATTGCTGCTGAAGCATCTCGTTTAGCGCATTACAATAAACGTTCGACAATTACGAGTCGTGAGATTCAGACTGCTGTAAGACTTTTGCTACCAGGTGAACTTGCCAAGCACGCCGTTAGTGAAGGAACTAAAGCTGTTACAAAATATACCAGTTCCAAGTAAAATTGCAAACCGTATTAATAAATGGCCCTTTTCAGGGCCGCCAAATATTAATAAAAAGAGTTAAAATTATTATTGAATATTATGCAGTTTTTTTAGTTATTTGTAAATCTTATCAAATAGAAATGTTCTTAGACAAAGTATATGGAAAATTTTGAAATATTTAATTAATATATTATCGAAATTAATACTCCTTTCGTACATATTCTCATCATTTCATATACCAAAACGTTTGGAAAAAAATTATTTTTTCAATACAGTCTTAATAATATTTTAAATTGCGTCATTAAAAAAAATCGCCGCTATTTATTCAAATAAAAAAAAAATTTCTAATTATGTATTTGATGTGTAAAATTTGTTAGCTTTTCCAGGAAATTCTTTCATTGTAATAATTCAAATTGAATAATATTTTACTCTTTAATAAAATAATTTGTGGTCCTGAAAAGGACCGTTTTTTGTTTTTAAAGTTATCGAAATAAATTTTTAAGCACGTTCACCTCGAATACGACGAGCCAATTGAATGTCTTTTGGCATTATTGTAACACGTTTAGCATGGATAGCACACAAATTAGTATCCTCAAATAATCCAACTAAATATGCTTCACTAGCCTCTTGTAATGCCATAACTGCAGAGCTTTGAAAACGCAAATCGGTTTTAAAATCTTGAGCAATTTCACGTACAAGTCGTTGAAAAGGTAATTTACGAATAAGCAATTCAGTACTCTTTTGATAACGACGAATTTCACGAAGAGCTACTGTACCGGGGCGATAACGATGAGGCTTTTTAACACCACCAGTTGCTGGAGCACTTTTACGGGCTGCTTTTGTAGCCAATTGCTTACGAGGAGCCTTTCCTCCCGTAGATTTACGAGCAGTTTGCTTAGTACGAGCCATTGCTTTATTTTTCACTCACTTTAACTCTACCAGAAAATTAAAACACTTCTCACAAAAAGAACTTTTCACTTCACTTGAACCGAACACGAGGAGTCACAGTTTAGAAATACCATTTACGCTGCTTTAACCCAAGTATTTATAGAAAAATTCTCCCTTCTCCACTTTTAGCTTTATACGTTTTCCCCTCCATCAATTTCATTTGGTTTGGGTGAGAAATTTTTCTATAAATTGAGTGGTACACTCTCGGTAAATTTCATAAAGTGTGTGACAGTGCTAAAGTGAAGTGTTCTTTCTTATAATTCTGTTGAAGTGAAGTAAATTTAAAATGACTGGTCGCGGCAAAGGTGGTAAAGGTTTAGGAAAAGGTGGTGCTAAGCGTCATCGTAAAGTTCTTCGTGATAATATTCAAGGTATTACAAAACCAGCTATTCGCCGTTTAGCACGACGAGGTGGCGTTAAGCGTATATCGGGTTTAATTTATGAAGAAACCCGTGGTGTACTTAAAGTGTTTCTTGAAAATGTTATTCGTGATGCTGTTACATATACCGAGCATGCAAAAAGAAAAACAGTTACTGCAATGGATGTTGTATATGCATTAAAAAGGCAAGGACGTACATTATATGGTTTTGGCGGTTAAGAGTGAAATTTTTTATTTGATTGAAAATGAAAACGGTCCTTTTCAGGGCCACAAACAATTAACAAAGAGTAAAAATATATAATATATTAATCTTAATAGGTGTGGTCGTTAAATTTTATAGGGGTTAGGAGAAGAAAAGATTTTTTTAGGCTTATCAAAATTAAAAAAAAAAATTTTTTTTTTGCATATCTTATATCCGAAAAAAATAAAAATGTCAGTTTAATACTACTATACCCGAAAAAAATAAAAATTTCAGTTTAATACATAATTTTTTCTATACCTTATTATAGACAGGTTTTTTTCAGTATAACTGAAAAAAAAATTCAATTCGATTCGATTATAAAAAAAAAAAATTTATTAAAAAATACTACTGTATGTAAATATAAATTTTACTCTTTGATAAAAGATATGGTGGTCCTGAAAAGGACCGTTTTGTTAAAGAGCTGTCGGAAAAATAAAATATTTATGCCTTCTTTTCAGTTTTTTTGGGTAAAAGAACAGCTTGAATATTTGGTAAAACACCACCTTGAGCAATTGTCACACCAGAAAGCAATTTATTTAATTCTTCATCATTACGGATGGCTAATTGTAAATGTCGTGGAATAATTCTTGTTTTTTTATTGTCACGTGCAGCATTTCCAGCTAATTCAAGAACTTCAGCAGCTAAATATTCCATAACAGCTGCCAAATAAACTGGAGCACCAGCACCGACACGTTCAGCATAATTTCCTTTTCTCAATAAACGATGAATACGACCAACAGGAAATTGTAGTCCAGCACGATTTGATCGAGATTTTGCCTTTCCCTTAACTTTTCCACCTTTACCACGACCAGACATTTTATTTAATTCTTTAATTCACTTGACACGTCTACACAGCACAGCACTTTTCACTTGAATGACGAAGTAAGTCAAGTCAAGTCAAGTCAAGTCCGCGCGTTTTTAAAACTCTGTCGATTCGTAATCCTTTTCGATTTCCCATGGTTTCCTTCACGTAGAGGCTTGTCTTCGGCCTTCAGTTCGATTTGTTGTCGTCCTTCGTTGTCCTTCTTCGATATTTGGCTCCTTGTTGAACTTCTCGTTGCTTTATCTTCCTTCAATACGGCTGCTGCGCTACATCAGCCGTAGATTTGACTTTCTCTTATAGAGTTAGTAATTAAGGGAAGGAGTAGGATTTGGGAGGAATTTGGGAATTTGGAGGATGCTTAGGGTTAGTTGGGTCCTAATTTATGGTGAGCTTTAGACTGGGTAGACTACCCTCGGTAGTGAATTCCTTTCGTATCATAAAAGGTTACTCTTCCGTTGTGGAGATAAATGTCTGCGTTTTCGGGCTTCGTGAGAAGCAGGGGTGAGAGGTATCTGAAATCTTCCGGTATGAGAAGGTCCGGTAGGTTGTTTATGAGGGAATTGGGATGAAATGGAATCTTCTCCATTTGTTTTGTTGCTAGGTGCACTAGGTATTCCTTGATAGGAATAATGTTTGCGGCTTCATAAAGCTCGATATTGGAGTAGTATTTGTGAGGCTCCTTTCTGTAGAGTCCCGTGCATGCACGGAGAATTTTCCTCTCGAGATTACCGAGGCGTTGCATATAAGTTGGAGAGATGGTGTGCCAAATAGGGAAACAGTACGTAATGACGGGTCTTATAAGTTGCTTGTACAGCAAAAGTTTGGTTTTGATTGAGAGTCCATTCCTGACATTAATGATTGGGCTGAATGACGAAGTAAATGGTTGACTCACTTATTTATGTAAAAATTGAACGAAGAAAATTCAAAACGAAAGAGAATGGAGGGGAGATATTGATTGTCTCCAGACTAAATAAATATGAGCAGAAAGAGATAGAAATTGAACAGTTTGTGTTAAACCGTGAACGGGTGAAGATAAGTGAAGTGAAATTGTGAAAATGCCTCCTAAAACGAGTGGTAAAGCTGCTAAAAAAGCTGGTAAAGCGCAGAAAAACATATCTAAGACCGATAAGAAAAAGAAGCGCAAGAGGAAGGAAAGTTATGCTATCTACATTTACAAAGTTTTAAAGCAAGTTCATCCTGATACTGGAATTTCGTCGAAGGCAATGAGTATTATGAACAGTTTTGTGAATGATATTTTTGAACGTATTGCTGCTGAAGCATCTCGTTTAGCGCATTACAATAAACGTTCGACAATTACGAGTCGTGAGATTCAGACTGCTGTAAGACTTTTGCTACCAGGTGAACTTGCCAAGCACGCCGTTAGTGAAGGAACTAAAGCTGTTACAAAATATACCAGTTCCAAGTAAAATTGCAAACCGTATTAATAAATGGCCCTTTTCAGGGCCGCCAAATATTAATAAAAAGAGTTAAAATTATTATTGAATATTATGCAGTTTTTTTAGTTATTTGTAAATCTTATCAAATAGAAATGTTCTTAGACAAAGTATATGGAAAATTTTGAAATATTTAATTAATATATTATCGAAATTAATACTCCTTTCGTACATATTCTCATCATTTCATATACCAAAACGTTTGGAAAAAAATTATTTTTTCAATACAGTCTTAATAATATTTTAAATTGCGTCATTAAAAAAAATCGCCGCTATTTATTCAAATAAAAAAAAAATTTCTAATTATGTATTTGATGTGTAAAATTTGTTAGCTTTTCCAGGAAATTCTTTCATTGTAATAATTCAAATTGAATAATATTTTACTCTTTAATAAAATAATTTGTGGTCCTGAAAAGGACCGTTTTTTGTTTTTAAAGTTATCGAAATAAATTTTTAAGCACGTTCACCTCGAATACGACGAGCCAATTGAATGTCTTTTGGCATTATTGTAACACGTTTAGCATGGATAGCACACAAATTAGTATCCTCAAATAATCCAACTAAATATGCTTCACTAGCCTCTTGTAATGCCATAACTGCAGAGCTTTGAAAACGCAAATCGGTTTTAAAATCTTGAGCAATTTCACGTACAAGTCGTTGAAAAGGTAATTTACGAATAAGCAATTCAGTACTCTTTTGATAACGACGAATTTCACGAAGAGCTACTGTACCGGGGCGATAACGATGAGGCTTTTTAACACCACCAGTTGCTGGAGCACTTTTACGGGCTGCTTTTGTAGCCAATTGCTTACGAGGAGCCTTTCCTCCCGTAGATTTACGAGCAGTTTGCTTAGTACGAGCCATTGCTTTATTTTTCACTCACTTTAACTCTACCAGAAAATTAAAACACTTCTCACAAAAAGAACTTTTCACTTCACTTGAACCGAACACGAGGAGTCACAGTTTAGAAATACCATTTACGCTGCTTTAACCCAAGTATTTATAGAAAAATTCTCCCTTCTCCACTTTTAGCTTTATACGTTTTCCCCTCCATCAATTTCATTTGGTTTGGGTGAGAAATTTTTCTATAAATTGAGTGGTACACTCTCGGTAAATTTCATAAAGTGTGTGACAGTGCTAAAGTGAAGTGTTCTTTCTTATAATTCTGTTGAAGTGAAGTAAATTTAAAATGACTGGTCGCGGCAAAGGTGGTAAAGGTTTAGGAAAAGGTGGTGCTAAGCGTCATCGTAAAGTTCTTCGTGATAATATTCAAGGTATTACAAAACCAGCTATTCGCCGTTTAGCACGACGAGGTGGCGTTAAGCGTATATCGGGTTTAATTTATGAAGAAACCCGTGGTGTACTTAAAGTGTTTCTTGAAAATGTTATTCGTGATGCTGTTACATATACCGAGCATGCAAAAAGAAAAACAGTTACTGCAATGGATGTTGTATATGCATTAAAAAGGCAAGGACGTACATTATATGGTTTTGGCGGTTAAGAGTGAAATTTTTTATTTGATTGAAAATGAAAACGGTCCTTTTCAGGGCCACAAACAATTAACAAAGAGTAAAAATATATAATATATTAATCTTAATAGGTGTGGTCGTTAAATTTTATAGGGGTTAGGAGAAGAAAAGATTTTTTTAGGCTTATCAAAATTAAAAAAAAAAATTTTTTTTTTGCATATCTTATATCCGAAAAAAATAAAAATGTCAGTTTAATACTACTATACCCGAAAAAAATAAAAATTTCAGTTTAATACATAATTTTTTCTATACCTTATTATAGACAGGTTTTTTTCAGTATAACTGAAAAAAAAATTCAATTCGATTCGATTATAAAAAAAAAAAATTTATTAAAAAATACTACTGTATGTAAATATAAATTTTACTCTTTGATAAAAGATATGGTGGTCCTGAAAAGGACCGTTTTGTTAAAGAGCTGTCGGAAAAATAAAATATTTATGCCTTCTTTTCAGTTTTTTTGGGTAAAAGAACAGCTTGAATATTTGGTAAAACACCACCTTGAGCAATTGTCACACCAGAAAGCAATTTATTTAATTCTTCATCATTACGGATGGCTAATTGTAAATGTCGTGGAATAATTCTTGTTTTTTTATTGTCACGTGCAGCATTTCCAGCTAATTCAAGAACTTCAGCAGCTAAATATTCCATAACAGCTGCCAAATAAACTGGAGCACCAGCACCGACACGTTCAGCATAATTTCCTTTTCTCAATAAACGATGAATACGACCAACAGGAAATTGTAGTCCAGCACGATTTGATCGAGATTTTGCCTTTCCCTTAACTTTTCCACCTTTACCACGACCAGACATTTTATTTAATTCTTTAATTCACTTGACACGTCTACACAGCACAGCACTTTTCACTTGAATGACGAAGTAAATGGTTGACTCACTTATTTATGTAAAAATTGAACGAAGAAAATTCAAAACGAAAGAGAATGGAGGGGAGATATTGATTGTCTCCAGACTAAATAAATATGAGCAGAAAGAGATAGAAATTGAACAGTTTGTGTTAAACCGTGAACGGGTGAAGATAAGTGAAGTGAAATTGTGAAAATGCCTCCTAAAACGAGTGGTAAAGCTGCTAAAAAAGCTGGTAAAGCGCAGAAAAACATATCTAAGACCGATAAGAAAAAGAAGCGCAAGAGGAAGGAAAGTTATGCTATCTACATTTACAAAGTTTTAAAGCAAGTTCATCCTGATACTGGAATTTCGTCGAAGGCAATGAGTATTATGAACAGTTTTGTGAATGATATTTTTGAACGTATTGCTGCTGAAGCATCTCGTTTAGCGCATTACAATAAACGTTCGACAATTACGAGTCGTGAGATTCAGACTGCTGTAAGACTTTTGCTACCAGGTGAACTTGCCAAGCACGCCGTTAGTGAAGGAACTAAAGCTGTTACAAAATATACCAGTTCCAAGTAAAATTGCAAACCGTATTAATAAATGGCCCTTTTCAGGGCCGCCAAATATTAATAAAAAGAGTTAAAATTATTATTGAATATTATGCAGTTTTTTTAGTTATTTGTAAATCTTATCAAATAGAAATGTTCTTAGACAAAGTATATGGAAAATTTTGAAATATTTAATTAATATATTATCGAAATTAATACTCCTTTCGTACATATTCTCATCATTTCATATACCAAAACGTTTGGAAAAAAATTATTTTTTCAATACAGTCTTAATAATATTTTAAATTGCGTCATTAAAAAAAATCGCCGCTATTTATTCAAATAAAAAAAAAATTTCTAATTATGTATTTGATGTGTAAAATTTGTTAGCTTTTCCAGGAAATTCTTTCATTGTAATAATTCAAATTGAATAATATTTTACTCTTTAATAAAATAATTTGTGGTCCTGAAAAGGACCGTTTTTTGTTTTTAAAGTTATCGAAATAAATTTTTAAGCACGTTCACCTCGAATACGACGAGCCAATTGAATGTCTTTTGGCATTATTGTAACACGTTTAGCATGGATAGCACACAAATTAGTATCCTCAAATAATCCAACTAAATATGCTTCACTAGCCTCTTGTAATGCCATAACTGCAGAGCTTTGAAAACGCAAATCGGTTTTAAAATCTTGAGCAATTTCACGTACAAGTCGTTGAAAAGGTAATTTACGAATAAGCAATTCAGTACTCTTTTGATAACGACGAATTTCACGAAGAGCTACTGTACCGGGGCGATAACGATGAGGCTTTTTAACACCACCAGTTGCTGGAGCACTTTTACGGGCTGCTTTTGTCGCCAATTGCTTACGAGGAGCCTTTCCTCCCGTAGATTTACGAGCAGTTTGCTTAGTACGAGCCATTGCTTTATTTTTCACTCACTTTAACTCTACCAGAAAATTAAAACACTTCTCAAAAAAAGAACTTTTCACTTCACTTGAACCGAACACGAGGAGTCACAGTTTAGAAATACCATTTACGCTGCTTTAACCCAAGTATTTATAGAAAAATTCTCCCTTCTCCACTTTTAGCTTTATACGTTTTCCCCTCCATCAATTTCATTTGGTTTGGGTGAGAAATTTTTCTATAAATTGAGTGGTACACTCTCGGTAAATTTCATAAAGTGTGTGACAGTGCTAAAGTGAAGTGTTCTTTCTTATAATTCTGTTGAAGTGAAGTAAATTTAAAATGACTGGTCGCGGCAAAGGTGGTAAAGGTTTAGGAAAAGGTGGTGCTAAGCGTCATCGTAAAGTTCTTCGTGATAATATTCAAGGTATTACAAAACCAGCTATTCGCCGTTTAGCACGACGAGGTGGCGTTAAGCGTATATCGGGTTTAATTTATGAAGAAACCCGTGGTGTACTTAAAGTGTTTCTTGAAAATGTTATTCGTGATGCTGTTACATATACCGAGCATGCAAAAAGAAAAACAGTTACTGCAATGGATGTTGTATATGCATTAAAAAGGCAAGGACGTACATTATATGGTTTTGGCGGTTAAGAGTGAAATTTTTTATTTGATTGAAAATGAAAACGGTCCTTTTCAGGGCCACAAACAATTAACAAAGAGTAAAAATATATAATATATTAATCTTAATAGGTGTGGTCGTTAAATTTTATAGGGGTTAGGAGAAGAAAAGATTTTTTTAGGCTTATCAAAATTAAAAAAAAAAATTTTTTTTTTGCATATCTTATATCCGAAAAAAATAAAAATGTCAGTTTAATACTACTATACCCGAAAAAAATAAAAATTTCAGTTTAATACATAATTTTTTCTATACCTTATTATAGACAGGTTTTTTTCAGTATAACTGAAAAAAAAATTCAATTCGATTCGATTATAAAAAAAAAAAATTTATTAAAAAATACTACTGTATGTAAATATAAATTTTACTCTTTGATAAAAGATATGGTGGTCCTGAAAAGGACCGTTTTGTTAAAGAGCTGTCGGAAAAATAAAATATTTATGCCTTCTTTTCAGTTTTTTTGGGTAAAAGAACAGCTTGAATATTTGGTAAAACACCACCTTGAGCAATTGTCACACCAGAAAGCAATTTATTTAATTCTTCATCATTACGGATGGCTAATTGTAAATGTCGTGGAATAATTCTTGTTTTTTTATTGTCACGTGCAGCATTTCCAGCTAATTCAAGAACTTCAGCAGCTAAATATTCCATAACAGCTGCCAAATAAACTGGAGCACCAGCACCGACACGTTCAGCATAATTTCCTTTTCTCAATAAACGATGAATACGACCAACAGGAAATTGTAGTCCAGCACGATTTGATCGAGATTTTGCCTTTCCCTTAACTTTTCCACCTTTACCACGACCAGACATTTTATTTAATTCTTTAATTCACTTGACACGTCTACACAGCACAGCACTTTTCACTTGAATGACGAAGTAAATGGTTGACTCACTTATTTATGTAAAAATTGAACGAAGAAAATTCAAAACGAAAGAGAATGGAGGGGAGATATTGATTGTCTCCAGACTAAATAAATATGAGCAGAAAGAGATAGAAATTGAACAGTTTGTGTTAAACCGTGAACGGGTGAAGATAAGTGAAGTGAAATTGTGAAAATGCCTCCTAAAACGAGTGGTAAAGCTGCTAAAAAAGCTGGTAAAGCGCAGAAAAACATATCTAAGACCGATAAGAAAAAGAAGCGCAAGAGGAAGGAAAGTTATGCTATCTACATTTACAAAGTTTTAAAGCAAGTTCATCCTGATACTGGAATTTCGTCGAAGGCAATGAGTATTATGAACAGTTTTGTGAATGATATTTTTGAACGTATTGCTGCTGAAGCATCTCGTTTAGCGCATTACAATAAACGTTCGACAATTACGAGTCGTGAGATTCAGACTGCTGTAAGACTTTTGCTACCAGGTGAACTTGCCAAGCACGCCGTTAGTGAAGGAACTAAAGCTGTTACAAAATATACCAGTTCCAAGTAAAATTGCAAACCGTATTAATAAATGGCCCTTTTCAGGGCCGCCAAATATTAATAAAAAGAGTTAAAATTATTATTGAATATTATGCAGTTTTTTTAGTTATTTGTAAATCTTATCAAATAGAAATGTTCTTAGACAAAGTATATGGAAAATTTTGAAATATTTAATTAATATATTATCGAAATTAATACTCCTTTCGTACATATTCTCATCATTTCATATACCAAAACGTTTGGAAAAAAATTATTTTTTCAATACAGTCTTAATAATATTTTAAATTGCGTCATTAAAAAAAATCGCCGCTATTTATTCAAATAAAAAAAAAATTTCTAATTATGTATTTGATGTGTAAAATTTGTTAGCTTTTCCAGGAAATTCTTTCATTGTAATAATTCAAATTGAATAATATTTTACTCTTTAATAAAATAATTTGTGGTCCTGAAAAGGACCGTTTTTTGTTTTTAAAGTTATCGAAATAAATTTTTAAGCACGTTCACCTCGAATACGACGAGCCAATTGAATGTCTTTTGGCATTATTGTAACACGTTTAGCATGGATAGCACACAAATTAGTATCCTCAAATAATCCAACTAAATATGCTTCACTAGCCTCTTGTAATGCCATAACTGCAGAGCTTTGAAAACGCAAATCGGTTTTAAAATCTTGAGCAATTTCACGTACAAGTCGTTGAAAAGGTAATTTACGAATAAGCAATTCAGTACTCTTTTGATAACGACGAATTTCACGAAGAGCTACTGTACCGGGGCGATAACGATGAGGCTTTTTAACACCACCAGTTGCTGGAGCACTTTTACGGGCTGCTTTTGTCGCCAATTGCTTACGAGGAGCCTTTCCTCCCGTAGATTTACGAGCAGTTTGCTTAGTACGAGCCATTGCTTTATTTTTCACTCACTTTAACTCTACCAGAAAATTAAAACACTTCTCAAAAAAAGAACTTTTCACTTCACTTGAACCGAACACGAGGAGTCACAGTTTAGAAATACCATTTACGCTGCTTTAACCCAAGTATTTATAGAAAAATTCTCCCTTCTCCACTTTTAGCTTTATACGTTTTCCCCTCCATCAATTTCATTTGGTTTGGGTGAGAAATTTTTCTATAAATTGAGTGGTACACTCTCGGTAAATTTCATAAAGTGTGTGACAGTGCTAAAGTGAAGTGTTCTTTCTTATAATTCTGTTGAAGTGAAGTAAATTTAAAATGACTGGTCGCGGCAAAGGTGGTAAAGGTTTAGGAAAAGGTGGTGCTAAGCGTCATCGTAAAGTTCTTCGTGATAATATTCAAGGTATTACAAAACCAGCTATTCGCCGTTTAGCACGACGAGGTGGCGTTAAGCGTATATCGGGTTTAATTTATGAAGAAACCCGTGGTGTACTTAAAGTGTTTCTTGAAAATGTTATTCGTGATGCTGTTACATATACCGAGCATGCAAAAAGAAAAACAGTTACTGCAATGGATGTTGTATATGCATTAAAAAGGCAAGGACGTACATTATATGGTTTTGGCGGTTAAGAGTGAAATTTTTTATTTGATTGAAAATGAAAACGGTCCTTTTCAGGGCCACAAACAATTAACAAAGAGTAAAAATATATAATATATTAATCTTAATAGGTGTGGTCGTTAAATTTTATAGGGGTTAGGAGAAGAAAAGATTTTTTTAGGCTTATCAAAATTAAAAAAAAAAATTTTTTTTTTGCATATCTTATATCCGAAAAAAATAAAAATGTCAGTTTAATACTACTATACCCGAAAAAAATAAAAATTTCAGTTTAATACATAATTTTTTCTATACCTTATTATAGACAGGTTTTTTTCAGTATAACTGAAAAAAAAATTCAATTCGATTCGATTATAAAAAAAAAAAATTTATTAAAAAATACTACTGTATGTAAATATAAATTTTACTCTTTGATAAAAGATATGGTGGTCCTGAAAAGGACCGTTTTGTTAAAGAGCTGTCGGAAAAATAAAATATTTATGCCTTCTTTTCAGTTTTTTTGGGTAAAAGAACAGCTTGAATATTTGGTAAAACACCACCTTGAGCAATTGTCACACCAGAAAGCAATTTATTTAATTCTTCATCATTACGGATGGCTAATTGTAAATGTCGTGGAATAATTCTTGTTTTTTTATTGTCACGTGCAGCATTTCCAGCTAATTCAAGAACTTCAGCAGCTAAATATTCCATAACAGCTGCCAAATAAACTGGAGCACCAGCACCGACACGTTCAGCATAATTTCCTTTTCTCAATAAACGATGAATACGACCAACAGGAAATTGTAGTCCAGCACGATTTGATCGAGATTTTGCCTTTCCCTTAACTTTTCCACCTTTACCACGACCAGACATTTTATTTAATTCTTTAATTCACTTGACACGTCTACACAGCACAGCACTTTTCACTTGAATGACGAAGTAAATGGTTGACTCACTTATTTATGTAAAAATTGAACGAAGAAAATTCAAAACGAAAGAGAATGGAGGGGAGATATTGATTGTCTCCAGACTAAATAAATATGAGCAGAAAGAGATAGAAATTGAACAGTTTGTGTTAAACCGTGAACGGGTGAAGATAAGTGAAGTGAAATTGTGAAAATGCCTCCTAAAACGAGTGGTAAAGCTGCTAAAAAAGCTGGTAAAGCGCAGAAAAACATATCTAAGACCGATAAGAAAAAGAAGCGCAAGAGGAAGGAAAGTTATGCTATCTACATTTACAAAGTTTTAAAGCAAGTTCATCCTGATACTGGAATTTCGTCGAAGGCAATGAGTATTATGAACAGTTTTGTGAATGATATTTTTGAACGTATTGCTGCTGAAGCATCTCGTTTAGCGCATTACAATAAACGTTCGACAATTACGAGTCGTGAGATTCAGACTGCTGTAAGACTTTTGCTACCAGGTGAACTTGCCAAGCACGCCGTTAGTGAAGGAACTAAAGCTGTTACAAAATATACCAGTTCCAAGTAAAATTGCAAACCGTATTAATAAATGGCCCTTTTCAGGGCCGCCAAATATTAATAAAAAGAGTTAAAATTATTATTGAATATTATGCAGTTTTTTTAGTTATTTGTAAATCTTATCAAATAGAAATGTTCTTAGACAAAGTATATGGAAAATTTTGAAATATTTAATTAATATATTATCGAAATTAATACTCCTTTCGTACATATTCTCATCATTTCATATACCAAAACGTTTGGAAAAAAATTATTTTTTCAATACAGTCTTAATAATATTTTAAATTGCGTCATTAAAAAAAATCGCCGCTATTTATTCAAATAAAAAAAAAATTTCTAATTATGTATTTGATGTGTAAAATTTGTTAGCTTTTCCAGGAAATTCTTTCATTGTAATAATTCAAATTGAATAATATTTTACTCTTTAATAAAATAATTTGTGGTCCTGAAAAGGACCGTTTTTTGTTTTTAAAGTTATCGAAATAAATTTTTAAGCACGTTCACCTCGAATACGACGAGCCAATTGAATGTCTTTTGGCATTATTGTAACACGTTTAGCATGGATAGCACACAAATTAGTATCCTCAAATAATCCAACTAAATATGCTTCACTAGCCTCTTGTAATGCCATAACTGCAGAGCTTTGAAAACGCAAATCGGTTTTAAAATCTTGAGCAATTTCACGTACAAGTCGTTGAAAAGGTAATTTACGAATAAGCAATTCAGTACTCTTTTGATAACGACGAATTTCACGAAGAGCTACTGTACCGGGGCGATAACGATGAGGCTTTTTAACACCACCAGTTGCTGGAGCACTTTTACGGGCTGCTTTTGTCGCCAATTGCTTACGAGGAGCCTTTCCTCCCGTAGATTTACGAGCAGTTTGCTTAGTACGAGCCATTGCTTTATTTTTCACTCACTTTAACTCTACCAGAAAATTAAAACACTTCTCAAAAAAAGAACTTTTCACTTCACTTGAACCGAACACGAGGAGTCACAGTTTAGAAATACCATTTACGCTGCTTTAACCCAAGTATTTATAGAAAAATTCTCCCTTCTCCACTTTTAGCTTTATACGTTTTCCCCTCCATCAATTTCATTTGGTTTGGGTGAGAAATTTTTCTATAAATTGAGTGGTACACTCTCGGTAAATTTCATAAAGTGTGTGACAGTGCTAAAGTGAAGTGTTCTTTCTTATAATTCTGTTGAAGTGAAGTAAATTTAAAATGACTGGTCGCGGCAAAGGTGGTAAAGGTTTAGGAAAAGGTGGTGCTAAGCGTCATCGTAAAGTTCTTCGTGATAATATTCAAGGTATTACAAAACCAGCTATTCGCCGTTTAGCACGACGAGGTGGCGTTAAGCGTATATCGGGTTTAATTTATGAAGAAACCCGTGGTGTACTTAAAGTGTTTCTTGAAAATGTTATTCGTGATGCTGTTACATATACCGAGCATGCAAAAAGAAAAACAGTTACTGCAATGGATGTTGTATATGCATTAAAAAGGCAAGGACGTACATTATATGGTTTTGGCGGTTAAGAGTGAAATTTTTTATTTGATTGAAAATGAAAACGGTCCTTTTCAGGGCCACAAACAATTAACAAAGAGTAAAAATATATAATATATTAATCTTAATAGGTGTGGTCGTTAAATTTTATAGGGGTTAGGAGAAGAAAAGATTTTTTTAGGCTTATCAAAATTAAAAAAAAAAATTTTTTTTTTGCATATCTTATATCCGAAAAAAATAAAAATGTCAGTTTAATACTACTATACCCGAAAAAAATAAAAATTTCAGTTTAATACATAATTTTTTCTATACCTTATTATAGACAGGTTTTTTTCAGTATAACTGAAAAAAAAATTCAATTCGATTCGATTATAAAAAAAAAAAATTTATTAAAAAATACTACTGTATGTAAATATAAATTTTACTCTTTGATAAAAGATATGGTGGTCCTGAAAAGGACCGTTTTGTTAAAGAGCTGTCGGAAAAATAAAATATTTATGCCTTCTTTTCAGTTTTTTTGGGTAAAAGAACAGCTTGAATATTTGGTAAAACACCACCTTGAGCAATTGTCACACCAGAAAGCAATTTATTTAATTCTTCATCATTACGGATGGCTAATTGTAAATGTCGTGGAATAATTCTTGTTTTTTATTGTCACGTGCAGCATTTCCAGCTAATTCAAGAACTTCAGCAGCTAAATATTCCATAACAGCTGCCAAATAAACTGGAGCACCAGCACCGACACGTTCAGCATAATTTCCTTTTCTCAATAAACGATGAATACGACCAACAGGAAATTGTAGTCCAGCACGATTTGATCGAGATTTTGCCTTTCCCTTAACTTTTCCACCTTTACCACGACCAGACATTTTATTTAATTCTTTAATTCACTTGACACGTCTACACAGCACAGCACTTTTCACTTGAATGACGAAGTAAATGGTTGACTCACTTATTTATGTAAAAATTGAACGAAGAAAATTCAAAACGAAAGAGAATGGAGGGGAGATATTGATTGTCTCCAGACTAAATAAATATGAGCAGAAAGAGATAGAAATTGAACAGTTTGTGTTAAACCGTGAACGGGTGAAGATAAGTGAAGTGAAATTGTGAAAATGCCTCCTAAAACGAGTGGTAAAGCTGCTAAAAAAGCTGGTAAAGCGCAGAAAAACATATCTAAGACCGATAAGAAAAAGAAGCGCAAGAGGAAGGAAAGTTATGCTATCTACATTTACAAAGTTTTAAAGCAAGTTCATCCTGATACTGGAATTTCGTCGAAGGCAATGAGTATTATGAACAGTTTTGTGAATGATATTTTTGAACGTATTGCTGCTGAAGCATCTCGTTTAGCGCATTACAATAAACGTTCGACAATTACGAGTCGTGAGATTCAGACTGCTGTA
>CAXIWC010000139.1:0-24239 GCA_964036015.1 Leptarthrus brevirostris | reverse complement strand
ATGAAAAATCGCACTTCAAGATGCTTAACACCCCATTACCACGCCCCCATTACTCCTATCCAATCAATTATGGTCGGAATATCGAGAGGGGCGGCGAAGGTATTTTATCAAAAATTAATAGTTATCCTCCTATTATTAGGAAAAGCACAGCATCAATAAATGTACCATTTTCTTAACATTTTACAAAATTATTTACGCAAGTGCGGTAAATACACCTACTCCAGCATCTTAAGTCCTGGACCAAAAGTAATAAAACAGAAAGATGACCAATATAGTATACTAATTTTGTACCAAACTTCATCTTCCCCCGTTAACGGTAAGCCAAGAAATCTCAAGTACCGCATAGCATCATTTTAAGATGAAAAAATCGCACTTCAAGATGCTTAACACCCCATTACCACGCCCCCATTACTCCTATCCAATCAATTATGGTCGGAATATCGAGAGGGGCGGCGAAGGTATTTTATCAAAAATTAATAGTTATCCTCCTATTATTAGGAAAAGCACAGCATCAATAAATGTACCATTTTCTTAACATTTTACAAAATTATTTACGCAAGTGCGGTAAATACACCTACTCCAGCATCTTAAGTCCTGGACCAAAAGTAATAAAACAGAAAGATGACCAATATAGTATACTAATTTTGTACCAAACTTCATCTTCCCCCGTTAACGGTAAGCCAAGAAATCTCAAGTACCGCATAGCATCATTTTAAGATGAAAAAATCGCACTTCAAGATGCTTAACACCCCATTACCACGCCCCCATTACTCCTATCCAATCAATTATGGTCGGAATATCGAGAGGGGCGGCGAAGGTATTTTATCAAAAATTAATAGTTATCCTCCTATTATTAGGAAAAGCACAGCATCAATAAATGTACCATTTTCTTAACATTTTACAAAATTATTTACGCAAGTGCGGTAAATACACCTACTCCAGCATCTTAAGTCCTGGACCAAAAGTAATAAAACAGAAAGATGACCAATATAGTATACTAATTTTGTACCAAACTTCATCTTCCCCCGTTAACGGTAAGCCAAGAAATCTCAAGTACCGCATAGCATCATTTTAAGATGAAAAAATCGCACTTCAAGATGCTTAACACCCCATTACCACGCCCCCATTACTCCTATCCAATCAATTATGGTCGGAATATCGAGAGGGGCGGCGAAGGTATTTTATCAAAAATTAATAGTTATCCTCCTATTATTAGGAAAAGCACAGCATCAATAAATGTACCATTTTCTTAACATTTTACAAAATTATTTACGCAAGTGCGGTAAATACACCTACTCCAGCATCTTAAGTCCTGGACCAAAAGTAATAAAACAGAAAGATGACCAATATAGTATACTAATTTTGTACCAAACTTCATCTTCCCCCGTTAACGGTAAGCCAAGAAATCTCAAGTACCGCATAGCATCATTTTAAGATGAAAAAATCGCACTTCAAGATGCTTAACACCCCATTACCACGCCCCCATTACTCCTATCCAATCAATTATGGTCGGAATATCGAGAGGGGCGGCGAAGGTATTTTATCAAAAATTAATAGTTATCCTCCTATTATTAGGAAAAGCACAGCATCAATAAATGTACCATTTTCTTAACATTTTACAAAATTATTTACGCAAGTGCGGTAAATACACCTACTCCAGCATCTTAAGTCCTGGACCAAAAGTAATAAAACAGAAAGATGACCAATATAGTATACTAATTTTGTACCAAACTTCATCTTCCCCCGTTAACGGTAAGCCAAGAAATCTCAAGTACCGCATAGCATCATTTTAAGATGAAAAAATCGCACTTCAAGATGCTTAACACCCCATTACCACGCCCCCATTACTCCTATCCAATCAATTATGGTCGGAATATCGAGAGGGGCGGCGAAGGTATTTTATCAAAAATTAATAGTTATCCTCCTATTATTAGGAAAAGCACAGCATCAATAAATGTACCATTTTCTTAACATTTTACAAAATTATTTACGCAAGTGCGGTAAATACACCTACTCCAGCATCTTAAGTCCTGGACCAAAAGTAATAAAACAGAAAGATGACCAATATAGTATACTAATTTTGTACCAAACTTCATCTTCCCCCGTTAACGGTAAGCCAAGAAATCTCAAGTACCGCATAGCATCATTTTAAGATGAAAAAATCGCACTTCAAGATGCTTAACACCCCATTACCACGCCCCCATTACTCCTATCCAATCAATTATGGTCGGAATATCGAGAGGGGCGGCGAAGGTATTTTATCAAAAATTAATAGTTATCCTCCTATTATTAGGAAAAGCACAGCATCAATAAATGTACCATTTTCTTAACATTTTACAAAATTATTTACGCAAGTGCGGTAAATACACCTACTCCAGCATCTTAAGTCCTGGACCAAAAGTAATAAAACAGAAAGATGACCAATATAGTATACTATTTTGTACCAAACTTCATCTTCCCCCGTTAACGGTAAGCCAAGAAATCTCAAGTACCGCATAGCATCATTTTAAGATGAAAAAATCGCACTTCAAGATGCTTAACACCCCATTACCACGCCCCCATTACTCCTATCCAATCAATTATGGTCGGAATATCGAGAGGGGCGGCGAAGGTATTTTATCAAAAATTAATAGTTATCCTCCTATTATTAGGAAAAGCACAGCATCAATAAATGTACCATTTTCTTAACATTTTACAAAATTATTTACGCAAGTGCGGTAAATACACCTACTCCAGCATCTTAAGTCCTGGACCAAAAGTAATAAAACAGAAAGATGACCAATATAGTATACTAATTTTGTACCAAACTTCATCTTCCCCCGTTAACGGTAAGCCAAGAAATCTCAAGTACCGCATAGCATCATTTTAAGATGAAAAAATCGCACTTCAAGATGCTTAACACCCCATTACCACGCCCCCATTACTCCTATCCAATCAATTATGGTCGGAATATCGAGAGGGGCGGCGAAGGTATTTTATCAAAAATTAATAGTTATCCTCCTATTATTAGGAAAAGCACAGCATCAATAAATGTACCATTTTCTTAACATTTTACAAAATTATTTACGCAAGTGCGGTAAATACACCTACTCCAGCATCTTAAGTCCTGGACCAAAAGTAATAAAACAGAAAGATGACCAATATAGTATACTAATTTTGTACCAAACTTCATCTTCCCCCGTTAACGGTAAGCCAAGAAATCTCAAGTACCGCATAGCATCATTTTAAGATGAAAAAATCGCACTTCAAGATGCTTAACACCCCATTACCACGCCCCCATTACTCCTATCCAATCAATTATGGTCGGAATATCGAGAGGGGCGGCGAAGGTATTTTATCAAAAATTAATAGTTATCCTCCTATTATTAGGAAAAGCACAGCATCAATAAATGTACCATTTTCTTAACATTTTACAAAATTATTTACGCAAGTGCGGTAAATACACCTACTCCAGCATCTTAAGTCCTGGACCAAAAGTAATAAAACAGAAAGATGACCAATATAGTATACTAATTTTGTACCAAACTTCATCTTCCCCCGTTAACGGTAAGCCAAGAAATCTCAAGTACCGCATAGCATCATTTTAAGATGAAAAAATCGCACTTCAAGATGCTTAACACCCCATTACCACGCCCCCATTACTCCTATCCAATCAATTATGGTCGGAATATCGAGAGGGGCGGCGAAGGTATTTTATCAAAAATTAATAGTTATCCTCCTATTATTAGGAAAAGCACAGCATCAATAAATGTACCATTTTCTTAACATTTTACAAAATTATTTACGCAAGTGCGGTAAATACACCTACTCCAGCATCTTAAGTCCTGGACCAAAAGTAATAAAACAGAAAGATGACCAATATAGTATACTAATTTTGTACCAAACTTCATCTTCCCCCGTTAACGGTAAGCCAAGAAATCTCAAGTACCGCATAGCATCATTTTAAGATGAAAAAATCGCACTTCAAGATGCTTAACACCCCATTACCACGCCCCCATTACTCCTATCCAATCAATTATGGTCGGAATATCGAGAGGGGCGGCGAAGGTATTTTATCAAAAATTAATAGTTATCCTCCTATTATTAGGAAAAGCACAGCATCAATAAATGTACCATTTTCTTAACATTTTACAAAATTATTTACGCAAGTGCGGTAAATACACCTACTCCAGCATCTTAAGTCCTGGACCAAAAGTAATAAAACAGAAAGATGACCAATATAGTATACTAATTTTGTACCAAACTTCATCTTCCCCCGTTAACGGTAAGCCAAGAAATCTCAAGTACCGCATAGCATCATTTTAAGATGAAAAAATCGCACTTCAAGATGCTTAACACCCCATTACCACGCCCCCATTACTCCTATCCAATCAATTATGGTCGGAATATCGAGAGGGGCGGCGAAGGTATTTTATCAAAAATTAATAGTTATCCTCCTATTATTAGGAAAAGCACAGCATCAATAAATGTACCATTTTCTTAACATTTTACAAAATTATTTACGCAAGTGCGGTAAATACACCTACTCCAGCATCTTAAGTCCTGGACCAAAAGTAATAAAACAGAAAGATGACCAATATAGTATACTAATTTTGTACCAAACTTCATCTTCCCCCGTTAACGGTAAGCCAAGAAATCTCAAGTACCGCATAGCATCATTTTAAGATGAAAAAATCGCACTTCAAGATGCTTAACACCCCATTACCACGCCCCCATTACTCCTATCCAATCAATTATGGTCGGAATATCGAGAGGGGCGGCGAAGGTATTTTATCAAAAATTAATAGTTATCCTCCTATTATTAGGAAAAGCACAGCATCAATAAATGTACCATTTTCTTAACATTTTACAAAATTATTTACGCAAGTGCGGTAAATACACCTACTCCAGCATCTTAAGTCCTGGACCAAAAGTAATAAAACAGAAAGATGACCAATATAGTATACTAATTTTGTACCAAACTTCATCTTCCCCCGTTAACGGTAAGCCAAGAAATCTCAAGTACCGCATAGCATCATTTTAAGATGAAAAAATCGCACTTCAAGATGCTTAACACCCCATTACCACGCCCCCATTACTCCTATCCAATCAATTATGGTCGGAATATCGAGAGGGGCGGCGAAGGTATTTTATCAAAAATTAATAGTTATCCTCCTATTATTAGGAAAAGCACAGCATCAATAAATGTACCATTTTCTTAACATTTTACAAAATTATTTACGCAAGTGCGGTAAATACACCTACTCCAGCATCTTAAGTCCTGGACCAAAAGTAATAAAACAGAAAGATGACCAATATAGTATACTAATTTTGTACCAAACTTCATCTTCCCCCGTTAACGGTAAGCCAAGAAATCTCAAGTACCGCATAGCATCATTTTAAGATGAAAAAATCGCACTTCAAGATGCTTAACACCCCATTACCACGCCCCCATTACTCCTATCCAATCAATTATGGTCGGAATATCGAGAGGGGCGGCGAAGGTATTTTATCAAAAATTAATAGTTATCCTCCTATTATTAGGAAAAGCACAGCATCAATAAATGTACCATTTTCTTAACATTTTACAAAATTATTTACGCAAGTGCGGTAAATACACCTACTCCAGCATCTTAAGTCCTGGACCAAAAGTAATAAAACAGAAAGATGACCAATATAGTATACTAATTTTGTACCAAACTTCATCTTCCCCCGTTAACGGTAAGCCAAGAAATCTCAAGTACCGCATAGCATCATTTTAAGATGAAAAAATCGCACTTCAAGATGCTTAACACCCCATTACCACGCCCCCATTACTCCTATCCAATCAATTATGGTCGGAATATCGAGAGGGGCGGCGAAGGTATTTTATCAAAAATTAATAGTTATCCTCCTATTATTAGGAAAAGCACAGCATCAATAAATGTACCATTTTCTTAACATTTTACAAAATTATTTACGCAAGTGCGGTAAATACACCTACTCCAGCATCTTAAGTCCTGGACCAAAAGTAATAAAACAGAAAGATGACCAATATAGTATACTAATTTTGTACCAAACTTCATCTTCCCCCGTTAACGGTAAGCCAAGAAATCTCAAGTACCGCATAGCATCATTTTAAGATGAAAAAATCGCACTTCAAGATGCTTAACACCCCATTACCACGCCCCCATTACTCCTATCCAATCAATTATGGTCGGAATATCGAGAGGGGCGGCGAAGGTATTTTATCAAAAATTAATAGTTATCCTCCTATTATTAGGAAAAGCACAGCATCAATAAATGTACCATTTTCTTAACATTTTACAAAATTATTTACGCAAGTGCGGTAAATACACCTACTCCAGCATCTTAAGTCCTGGACCAAAAGTAATAAAACAGAAAGATGACCAATATAGTATACTAATTTTGTACCAAACTTCATCTTCCCCCGTTAACGGTAAGCCAAGAAATCTCAAGTACCGCATAGCATCATTTTAAGATGAAAAAATCGCACTTCAAGATGCTTAACACCCCATTACCACGCCCCCATTACTCCTATCCAATCAATTATGGTCGGAATATCGAGAGGGGCGGCGAAGGTATTTTATCAAAAATTAATAGTTATCCTCCTATTATTAGGAAAAGCACAGCATCAATAAATGTACCATTTTCTTAACATTTTACAAAATTATTTACGCAAGTGCGGTAAATACACCTACTCCAGCATCTTAAGTCCTGGACCAAAAGTAATAAAACAGAAAGATGACCAATATAGTATACTAATTTTGTACCAAACTTCATCTTCCCCCGTTAACGGTAAGCCAAGAAATCTCAAGTACCGCATAGCATCATTTTAAGATGAAAAAATCGCACTTCAAGATGCTTAACACCCCATTACCACGCCCCCATTACTCCTATCCAATCAATTATGGTCGGAATATCGAGAGGGGCGGCGAAGGTATTTTATCAAAAATTAATAGTTATCCTCCTATTATTAGGAAAAGCACAGCATCAATAAATGTACCATTTTCTTAACATTTTACAAAATTATTTACGCAAGTGCGGTAAATACACCTACTCCAGCATCTTAAGTCCTGGACCAAAAGTAATAAAACAGAAAGATGACCAATATAGTATACTAATTTTGTACCAAACTTCATCTTCCCCCGTTAACGGTAAGCCAAGAAATCTCAAGTACCGCATAGCATCATTTTAAGATGAAAAATCGCACTTCAAGATGCTTAACACCCCATTACCACGCCCCCATTACTCCTATCCAATCAATTATGGTCGGAATATCGAGAGGGGCGGCGAAGGTATTTTATCAAAAATTAATAGTTATCCTCCTATTATTAGGAAAAGCACAGCATCAATAAATGTACCATTTTCTTAACATTTTACAAAATTATTTACGCAAGTGCGGTAAATACACCTACTCCAGCATCTTAAGTCCTGGACCAAAAGTAATAAAACAGAAAGATGACCAATATAGTATACTAATTTTGTACCAAACTTCATCTTCCCCCGTTAACGGTAAGCCAAGAAATCTCAAGTACCGCATAGCATCATTTTAAGATGAAAAAATCGCACTTCAAGATGCTTAACACCCCATTACCACGCCCCCATTACTCCTATCCAATCAATTATGGTCGGAATATCGAGAGGGCGGCGAAGGTATTTTATCAAAAATTAATAGTTATCCTCCTATTATTAGGAAAAGCACAGCATCAATAAATGTACCATTTTCTTAACATTTTACAAAATTATTTACGCAAGTGCGGTAAATACACCTACTCCAGCATCTTAAGTCCTGGACCAAAAGTAATAAAACAGAAAGATGACCAATATAGTATACTAATTTTGTACCAAACTTCATCTTCCCCCGTTAACGGTAAGCCAAGAAATCTCAAGTACCGCATAGCATCATTTTAAGATGAAAAAATCGCACTTCAAGATGCTTAACACCCCATTACCACGCCCCCATTACTCCTATCCAATCAATTATGGTCGGAATATCGAGAGGGGCGGCGAAGGTATTTTATCAAAAATTAATAGTTATCCTCCTATTATTAGGAAAAGCACAGCATCAATAAATGTACCATTTTCTTAACATTTTACAAAATTATTTACGCAAGTGCGGTAAATACACCTACTCCAGCATCTTAAGTCCTGGACCAAAAGTAATAAAACAGAAAGATGACCAATATAGTATACTAATTTTGTACCAAACTTCATCTTCCCCCGTTAACGGTAAGCCAAGAAATCTCAAGTACCGCATAGCATCATTTTAAGATGAAAAAATCGCACTTCAAGATGCTTAACACCCCATTACCACGCCCCCATTACTCCTATCCAATCAATTATGGTCGGAATATCGAGAGGGGCGGCGAAGGTATTTTATCAAAAATTAATAGTTATCCTCCTATTATTAGGAAAAGCACAGCATCAATAAATGTACCATTTTCTTAACATTTTACAAAATTATTTACGCAAGTGCGGTAAATACACCTACTCCAGCATCTTAAGTCCTGGACCAAAAGTAATAAAACAGAAAGATGACCAATATAGTATACTAATTTTGTACCAAACTTCATCTTCCCCCGTTAACGGTAAGCCAAGAAATCTCAAGTACCGCATAGCATCATTTTAAGATGAAAAAATCGCACTTCAAGATGCTTAACACCCCATTACCACGCCCCCATTACTCCTATCCAATCAATTATGGTCGGAATATCGAGAGGGGCGGCGAAGGTATTTTATCAAAAATTAATAGTTATCCTCCTATTATTAGGAAAAGCACAGCATCAATAAATGTACCATTTTCTTAACATTTTACAAAATTATTTACGCAAGTGCGGTAAATACACCTACTCCAGCATCTTAAGTCCTGGACCAAAAGTAATAAAACAGAAAGATGACCAATATAGTATACTAATTTTGTACCAAACTTCATCTTCCCCCGTTAACGGTAAGCCAAGAAATCTCAAGTACCGCATAGCATCATTTTAAGATGAAAAAATCGCACTTCAAGATGCTTAACACCCCATTACCACGCCCCCATTACTCCTATCCAATCAATTATGGTCGGAATATCGAGAGGGGCGGCGAAGGTATTTTATCAAAAATTAATAGTTATCCTCCTATTATTAGGAAAAGCACAGCATCAATAAATGTACCATTTTCTTAACATTTTACAAAATTATTTACGCAAGTGCGGTAAATACACCTACTCCAGCATCTTAAGTCCTGGACCAAAAGTAATAAAACAGAAAGATGACCAATATAGTATACTAATTTTGTACCAAACTTCATCTTCCCCCGTTAACGGTAAGCCAAGAAATCTCAAGTACCGCATAGCATCATTTTAAGATGAAAAAATCGCACTTCAAGATGCTTAACACCCCATTACCACGCCCCCATTACTCCTATCCAATCAATTATGGTCGGAATATCGAGAGGGGCGGCGAAGGTATTTTATCAAAAATTAATAGTTATCCTCCTATTATTAGGAAAAGCACAGCATCAATAAATGTACCATTTTCTTAACATTTTACAAAATTATTTACGCAAGTGCGGTAAATACACCTACTCCAGCATCTTAAGTCCTGGACCAAAAGTAATAAAACAGAAAGATGACCAATATAGTATACTAATTTTGTACCAAACTTCATCTTCCCCCGTTAACGGTAAGCCAAGAAATCTCAAGTACCGCATAGCATCATTTTAAGATGAAAAAATCGCACTTCAAGATGCTTAACACCCCATTACCACGCCCCCATTACTCCTATCCAATCAATTATGGTCGGAATATCGAGAGGGGCGGCGAAGGTATTTTATCAAAAATTAATAGTTATCCTCCTATTATTAGGAAAAGCACAGCATCAATAAATGTACCATTTTCTTAACATTTTACAAAATTATTTACGCAAGTGCGGTAAATACACCTACTCCAGCATCTTAAGTCCTGGACCAAAAGTAATAAAACAGAAAGATGACCAATATAGTATACTAATTTTGTACCAAACTTCATCTTCCCCCGTTAACGGTAAGCCAAGAAATCTCAAGTACCGCATAGCATCATTTTAAGATGAAAAAATCGCACTTCAAGATGCTTAACACCCCATTACCACGCCCCCATTACTCCTATCCAATCAATTATGGTCGGAATATCGAGAGGGGCGGCGAAGGTATTTTATCAAAAATTAATAGTTATCCTCCTATTATTAGGAAAAGCACAGCATCAATAAATGTACCATTTTCTTAACATTTTACAAAATTATTTACGCAAGTGCGGTAAATACACCTACTCCAGCATCTTAAGTCCTGGACCAAAAGTAATAAAACAGAAAGATGACCAATATAGTATACTAATTTTGTACCAAACTTCATCTTCCCCCGTTAACGGTAAGCCAAGAAATCTCAAGTACCGCATAGCATCATTTTAAGATGAAAAAAATCGCACTTCAAGATGCTTAACACCCCATTACCACGCCCCCATTACTCCTATCCAATCAATTATGGTCGGAATATCGAGAGGGGCGGCGAAGGTATTTTATCAAAAATTAATAGTTATCCTCCTATTATTAGGAAAAGCACAGCATCAATAAATGTACCATTTTCTTAACATTTTACAAAATTATTTACGCAAGTGCGGTAAATACACCTACTCCAGCATCTTAAGTCCTGGACCAAAAGTAATAAAACAGAAAGATGACCAATATAGTATACTAATTTTGTACCAAACTTCATCTTCCCCCGTTAACGGTAAGCCAAGAAATCTCAAGTACCGCATAGCATCATTTTAAGATGAAAAAATCGCACTTCAAGATGCTTAACACCCCATTACCACGCCCCCATTACTCCTATCCAATCAATTATGGTCGGAATATCGAGAGGGGCGGCGAAGGTATTTTATCAAAAATTAATAGTTATCCTCCTATTATTAGGAAAAGCACAGCATCAATAAATGTACCATTTTCTTAACATTTTACAAAATTATTTACGCAAGTGCGGTAAATACACCTACTCCAGCATCTTAAGTCCTGGACCAAAAGTAATAAAACAGAAAGATGACCAATATAGTATACTAATTTTGTACCAAACTTCATCTTCCCCCGTTAACGGTAAGCCAAGAAATCTCAAGTACCGCATAGCATCATTTTAAGATGAAAAAATCGCACTTCAAGATGCTTAACACCCCATTACCACGCCCCCATTACTCCTATCCAATCAATTATGGTCGGAATATCGAGAGGGGCGGCGAAGGTATTTTATCAAAAATTAATAGTTATCCTCCTATTATTAGGAAAAGCACAGCATCAATAAATGTACCATTTTCTTAACATTTTACAAAATTATTTACGCAAGTGCGGTAAATACACCTACTCCAGCATCTTAAGTCCTGGACCAAAAGTAATAAAACAGAAAGATGACCAATATAGTATACTAATTTTGTACCAAACTTCATCTTCCCCCGTTAACGGTAAGCCAAGAAATCTCAAGTACCGCATAGCATCATTTTAAGATGAAAAAATCGCACTTCAAGATGCTTAACACCCCATTACCACGCCCCCATTACTCCTATCCAATCAATTATGGTCGGAATATCGAGAGGGGCGGCGAAGGTATTTTATCAAAAATTAATAGTTATCCTCCTATTATTAGGAAAAGCACAGCATCAATAAATGTACCATTTTCTTAACATTTTACAAAATTATTTACGCAAGTGCGGTAAATACACCTACTCCAGCATCTTAAGTCCTGGACCAAAAGTAATAAAACAGAAAGATGACCAATATAGTATACTAATTTTGTACCAAACTTCATCTTCCCCCGTTAACGGTAAGCCAAGAAATCTCAAGTACCGCATAGCATCATTTTAAGATGAAAAAATCGCACTTCAAGATGCTTAACACCCCATTACCACGCCCCCATTACTCCTATCCAATCAATTATGGTCGGAATATCGAGAGGGGCGGCGAAGGTATTTTATCAAAAATTAATAGTTATCCTCCTATTATTAGGAAAAGCACAGCATCAATAAATGTACCATTTTCTTAACATTTTACAAAATTATTTACGCAAGTGCGGTAAATACACCTACTCCAGCATCTTAAGTCCTGGACCAAAAGTAATAAAACAGAAAGATGACCAATATAGTATACTAATTTTGTACCAAACTTCATCTTCCCCCGTTAACGGTAAGCCAAGAAATCTCAAGTACCGCATAGCATCATTTTAAGATGAAAAAATCGCACTTCAAGATGCTTAACACCCCATTACCACGCCCCCATTACTCCTATCCAATCAATTATGGTCGGAATATCGAGAGGGGCGGCGAAGGTATTTTATCAAAAATTAATAGTTATCCTCCTATTATTAGGAAAAGCACAGCATCAATAAATGTACCATTTTCTTAACATTTTACAAAATTATTTACGCAAGTGCGGTAAATACACCTACTCCAGCATCTTAAGTCCTGGACCAAAAGTAATAAAACAGAAAGATGACCAATATAGTATACTAATTTTGTACCAAACTTCATCTTCCCCCGTTAACGGTAAGCCAAGAAATCTCAAGTACCGCATAGCATCATTTTAAGATGAAAAAATCGCACTTCAAGATGCTTAACACCCCATTACCACGCCCCCATTACTCCTATCCAATCAATTATGGTCGGAATATCGAGAGGGGCGGCGAAGGTATTTTATCAAAAATTAATAGTTATCCTCCTATTATTAGGAAAAGCACAGCATCAATAAATGTACCATTTTCTTAACATTTTACAAAATTATTTACGCAAGTGCGGTAAATACACCTACTCCAGCATCTTAAGTCCTGGACCAAAAGTAATAAAACAGAAAGATGACCAATATAGTATACTAATTTTGTACCAAACTTCATCTTCCCCCGTTAACGGTAAGCCAAGAAATCTCAAGTACCGCATAGCATCATTTTAAGATGAAAAAATCGCACTTCAAGATGCTTAACACCCCATTACCACGCCCCCATTACTCCTATCCAATCAATTATGGTCGGAATATCGAGAGGGGCGGCGAAGGTATTTTATCAAAAATTAATAGTTATCCTCCTATTATTAGGAAAAGCACAGCATCAATAAATGTACCATTTTCTTAACATTTTACAAAATTATTTACGCAAGTGCGGTAAATACACCTACTCCAGCATCTTAAGTCCTGGACCAAAAGTAATAAAACAGAAAGATGACCAATATAGTATACTAATTTTGTACCAAACTTCATCTTCCCCCGTTAACGGTAAGCCAAGAAATCTCAAGTACCGCATAGCATCATTTTAAGATGAAAAAATCGCACTTCAAGATGCTTAACACCCCATTACCACGCCCCCATTACTCCTATCCAATCAATTATGGTCGGAATATCGAGAGGGGCGGCGAAGGTATTTTATCAAAAATTAATAGTTATCCTCCTATTATTAGGAAAAGCACAGCATCAATAAATGTACCATTTTCTTAACATTTTACAAAATTATTTACGCAAGTGCGGTAAATACACCTACTCCAGCATCTTAAGTCCTGGACCAAAAGTAATAAAACAGAAAGATGACCAATATAGTATACTAATTTTGTACCAAACTTCATCTTCCCCCGTTAACGGTAAGCCAAGAAATCTCAAGTACCGCATAGCATCATTTTAAGATGAAAAAATCGCACTTCAAGATGCTTAACACCCCATTACCACGCCCCCATTACTCCTATCCAATCAATTATGGTCGGAATATCGAGAGGGGCGGCGAAGGTATTTTATCAAAAATTAATAGTTATCCTCCTATTATTAGGAAAAGCACAGCATCAATAAATGTACCATTTTCTTAACATTTTACAAAATTATTTACGCAAGTGCGGTAAATACACCTACTCCAGCATCTTAAGTCCTGGACCAAAAGTAATAAAACAGAAAGATGACCAATATAGTATACTAATTTTGTACCAAACTTCATCTTCCCCCGTTAACGGTAAGCCAAGAAATCTCAAGTACCGCATAGCATCATTTTAAGATGAAAAAATCGCACTTCAAGATGCTTAACACCCCATTACCACGCCCCCATTACTCCTATCCAATCAATTATGGTCGGAATATCGAGAGGGGCGGCGAAGGTATTTTATCAAAAATTAATAGTTATCCTCCTATTATTAGGAAAAGCACAGCATCAATAAATGTACCATTTTCTTAACATTTTACAAAATTATTTAACACGTCCTGGACCAAAAGTAATAAAACAGAAAGATGACCAATATAGTATACTAATTTTGTACCAAACTTCATCTTCCCCCGTTAACGGTAAGCCAAGAAATCTCAAGTACCGCATAGCATCATTTTAAGATGAAAAAATCGCACTTCAAGATGCTTAACACCCCATTACCACGCCCCCATTACTCCTATCCAATCAATTATGGTCGGAATATCGAGAGGGGCGGCGAAGGTATTTTATCAAAAATTAATAGTTATCCTCCTATTATTAGGAAAAGCACAGCATCAATAAATGTACCATTTTCTTAACATTTACAAAATTATTTCTTAACATTTTACAAAATTATTTAAAAATTATTTACGCAAGTGCGGTAAATACACCTACTCCAGCATCTTAAGTCCTGGACCAAAAGTAATAAAACAGAAAGATGACCAATATAGTATACTAATTTTGTACCAAACTTCATCTTCCCCCGTTAACGGTAAGCCAAGAAATCTCAAGTACCGCATAGCATCATTTTAAGATGAAAAAATCGCACTTCAAGATGCTTAACACCCCATTACCACGCCCCCATTACTCCTATCCAATCAATTATGGTCGGAATATCGAGAGGGGCGGCGAAGGTATTTTATCAAAAATTAATAGTTATCCTCCTATTATTAGGAAAAGCACAGCATCAATAAATGTACCATTTTCTTAACATTTTACAAAATTATTTACGCAAGTGCGGTAAATACACCTACTCCAGCATCTTAAGTCCTGGACCAAAAGTAATAAAACAGAAAGATGACCAATATAGTATACTAATTTTGTACCAAACTTCATCTTCCCCCGTTAACGGTAAGCCAAGAAATCTCAAGTACCGCATAGCATCATTTTAAGATGAAAAAATCGCACTTCAAGATGCTTAACACCCCATTACCACGCCCCCATTACTCCTATCCAATCAATTATGGTCGGAATATCGAGAGGGGCGGCGAAGGTATTTTATCAAAAATTAATAGTTATCCTCCTATTATTAGGAAAAGCACAGCATCAATAAATGTACCATTTTCTTAACATTTTACAAAATTATTTACGCAAGTGCGGTAAATACACCTACTCCAGCATCTTAAGTCCTGGACCAAAAGTAATAAAACAGAAAGATGACCAATATAGTATACTAATTTTGTACCAAACTTCATCTTCCCCCGTTAACGGTAAGCCAAGAAATCTCAAGTACCGCATAGCATCATTTTAAGATGAAAAAATCGCACTTCAAGATGCTTAACACCCCATTACCACGCCCCCATTACTCCTATCCAATCAATTATGGTCGGAATATCGAGAGGGGCGGCGAAGGTATTTTATCAAAAATTAATAGTTATCCTCCTATTATTAGGAAAAGCACAGCATCAATAAATGTACCATTTTCTTAACATTTTACAAAATTATTTACGCAAGTGCGGTAAATACACCTACTCCAGCATCTTAAGTCCTGGACCAAAAGTAATAAAACAGAAAGATGACCAATATAGTATACTAATTTTGTACCAAACTTCATCTTCCCCCGTTAACGGTAAGCCAAGAAATCTCAAGTACCGCATAGCATCATTTTAAGATGAAAAAATCGCACTTCAAGATGCTTAACACCCCATTACCACGCCCCCATTACTCCTATCCAATCAATTATGGTCGGAATATCGAGAGGGGCGGCGAAGGTATTTTATCAAAAATTAATAGTTATCCTCCTATTATTAGGAAAAGCACAGCATCAATAAATGTACCATTTTCTTAACATTTTACAAAATTATTTACGCAAGTGCGGTAAATACACCTACTCCAGCATCTTAAGTCCTGGACCAAAAGTAATAAAACAGAAAGATGACCAATATAGTATACTAATTTTGTACCAAACTTCATCTTCCCCCGTTAACGGTAAGCCAAGAAATCTCAAGTACCGCATAGCATCATTTTAAGATGAAAAAATCGCACTTCAAGATGCTTAACACCCCATTACCACGCCCCCATTACTCCTATCCAATCAATTATGGTCGGAATATCGAGAGGGGCGGCGAAGGTATTTTATCAAAAATTAATAGTTATCCTCCTATTATTAGGAAAAGCACAGCATCAATAAATGTACCATTTTCTTAACATTTTACAAAATTATTTACGCAAGTGCGGTAAATACACCTACTCCAGCATCTTAAGTCCTGGACCAAAAGTAATAAAACAGAAAGATGACCAATATAGTATACTAATTTTGTACCAAACTTCATCTTCCCCCGTTAACGGTAAGCCAAGAAATCTCAAGTACCGCATAGCATCATTTTAAGATGAAAAAATCGCACTTCAAGATGCTTAACACCCCATTACCACGCCCCCATTACTCCTATCCAATCAATTATGGTCGGAATATCGAGAGGGGCGGCGAAGGTATTTTATCAAAAATTAATAGTTATCCTCCTATTATTAGGAAAAGCACAGCATCAATAAATGTACCATTTTCTTAACATTTTACAAAATTATTTACGCAAGTGCGGTAAATACACCTACTCCAGCATCTTAAGTCCTGGACCAAAAGTAATAAAACAGAAAGATGACCAATATAGTATACTAATTTTGTACCAAACTTCATCTTCCCCCGTTAACGGTAAGCCAAGAAATCTCAAGTACCGCATAGCATCATTTTAAGATGAAAAAATCGCACTTCAAGATGCTTAACACCCCATTACCACGCCCCCATTACTCCTATCCAATCAATTATGGTCGGAATATCGAGAGGGGCGGCGAAGGTATTTTATCAAAAATTAATAGTTATCCTCCTATTATTAGGAAAAGCACAGCATCAATAAATGTACCATTTTCTTAACATTTTACAAAATTATTTACGCAAGTGCGGTAAATACACCTACTCCAGCATCTTAAGTCCTGGACCAAAAGTAATAAAACAGAAAGATGACCAATATAGTATACTAATTTTGTACCAAACTTCATCTTCCCCCGTTAACGGTAAGCCAAGAAATCTCAAGTACCGCATAGCATCATTTTAAGATGAAAAAATCGCACTTCAAGATGCTTAACACCCCATTACCACGCCCCCATTACTCCTATCCAATCAATTATGGTCGGAATATCGAGAGGGGCGGCGAAGGTATTTTATCAAAAATTAATAGTTATCCTCCTATTATTAGGAAAAGCACAGCATCAATAAATGTACCATTTTCTTAACATTTTACAAAATTATTTACGCAAGTGCGGTAAATACACCTACTCCAGCATCTTAAGTCCTGGACCAAAAGTAATAAAACAGAAAGATGACCAATATAGTATACTAATTTTGTACCAAACTTCATCTTCCCCCGTTAACGGTAAGCCAAGAAATCTCAAGTACCGCATAGCATCATTTTAAGATGAAAAAATCGCACTTCAAGATGCTTAACACCCCATTACCACGCCCCCATTACTCCTATCCAATCAATTATGGTCGGAATATCGAGAGGGGCGGCGAAGGTATTTTATCAAAAATTAATAGTTATCCTCCTATTATTAGGAAAAGCACAGCATCAATAAATGTACCATTTTCTTAACATTTTACAAAATTATTTACGCAAGTGCGGTAAATACACCTACTCCAGCATCTTAAGTCCTGGACCAAAAGTAATAAAACAGAAAGATGACCAATATAGTATACTAATTTTGTACCAAACTTCATCTTCCCCCGTTAACGGTAAGCCAAGAAATCTCAAGTACCGCATAGCATCATTTTAAGATGAAAAAATCGCACTTCAAGATGCTTAACACCCCATTACCACGCCCCCATTACTCCTATCCAATCAATTATGGTCGGAATATCGAGAGGGGCGGCGAAGGTATTTTATCAAAAATTAATAGTTATCCTCCTATTATTAGGAAAAGCACAGCATCAATAAATGTACCATTTTCTTAACATTTTACAAAATTATTTACGCAAGTGCGGTAAATACACCTACTCCAGCATCTTAAGTCCTGGACCAAAAGTAATAAAACAGAAAGATGACCAATATAGTATACTAATTTTGTACCAAACTTCATCTTCCCCCGTTAACGGTAAGCCAAGAAATCTCAAGTACCGCATAGCATCATTTTAAGATGAAAAAATCGCACTTCAAGATGCTTAACACCCCATTACCACGCCCCCATTACTCCTATCCAATCAATTATGGTCGGAATATCGAGAGGGGCGGCAAAGGTATTTTATCAAAAATTAATAGTTATCCTCCTATTATTAGGAAAAGCACAGCATCAATAAATGTACCATTTTCTTAACATTTTACAAAATTATTTACGCAAGTGCGGTAAATACACCTACTCCAGCATCTTAAGTCCTGGACCAAAAGTAATAAAACAGAAAGATGACCAATATAGTATACTAATTTTGTACCAAACTTCATCTTCCCCCGTTAACGGTAAGCCAAGAAATCTCAAGTACCGCATAGCATCATTTTAAGATGAAAAAATCGCACTTCAAGATGCTTAACACCCCATTACCACGCCCCCATTACTCCTATCCAATCAATTATGGTCGGAATATCGAGAGGGGCGGCGAAGGTATTTTATCAAAAATTAATAGTTATCCTCCTATTATTAGGAAAAGCACAGCATCAATAAATGTACCATTTTCTTAACATTTTACAAAATTATTTACGCAAGTGCGGTAAATACACCTACTCCAGCATCTTAAGTCCTGGACCAAAAGTAATAAAACAGAAAGATGACCAATATAGTATACTAATTTTGTACCAAACTTCATCTTCCCCCGTTAACGGTAAGCCAAGAAATCTCAAGTACCGCATAGCATCATTTTAAGATGAAAAAATCGCACTTCAAGATGCTTAACACCCCATTACCACGCCCCCATTACTCCTATCCAATCAATTATGGTCGGAATATCGAGAGGGGCGGCGAAGGTATTTTATCAAAAATTAATAGTTATCCTCCTATTATTAGGAAAAGCACAGCATCAATAAATGTACCATTTTCTTAACATTTTACAAAATTATTTACGCAAGTGCGGTAAATACACCTACTCCAGCATCTTAAGTCCTGGACCAAAAGTAATAAAACAGAAAGATGACCAATATAGTATACTAATTTTGTACCAAACTTCATCTTCCCCCGTTAACGGTAAGCCAAGAAATCTCAAGTACCGCATAGCATCATTTTAAGATGAAAAAATCGCACTTCAAGATGCTTAACACCCCATTACCACGCCCCCATTACTCCTATCCAATCAATTATGGTCGGAATATCGAGAGGGGCGGCGAAGGTATTTTATCAAAAATTAATAGTTATCCTCCTATTATTAGGAAAAGCACAGCATCAATAAATGTACCATTTTCTTAACATTTTACAAAATTATTTACGCAAGTGCGGTAAATACACCTACTCCAGCATCTTAAGTCCTGGACCAAAAGTAATAAAACAGAAAGATGACCAATATAGTATACTAATTTTG
Source organism: Leptarthrus brevirostris (assembly GCA_964036015.1). Taxonomy (NCBI): domain Eukaryota; kingdom Metazoa; phylum Arthropoda; class Insecta; order Diptera; family Asilidae; genus Leptarthrus; species Leptarthrus brevirostris. Next base: position 4,567 of record CAXIWC010000139.1, on the reverse strand, counting down.
TACCAAACTTCATCTTCCCCCGTTAACGGTAAGCCAAGAAATCTCAAGTACCGCATAGCATCATTTTAAGATGAAAAAATCGCACTTCAAGATGCTTAACACCCCATTACCACGCCCCCATTACTCCTATCCAATCAATTATGGTCGGAATATCGAGAGGGGCGGCGAAGGTATTTTATCAAAAATTAATAGTTATCCTCCTATTATTAGGAAAAGCACAGCATCAATAAATGTACCATTTTCTTAACATTTTACAAAATTATTTACGCAAGTGCGGTAAATACACCTACTCCAGCATCTTAAGTCCTGGACCAAAAGTAATAAAACAGAAAGATGACCAATATAGTATACTAATTTTGTACCAAACTTCATCTTCCCCCGTTAACGGTAAGCCAAGAAATCTCAAGTACCGCATAGCATCATTTTAAGATGAAAAAATCGCACTTCAAGATGCTTAACACCCCATTACCACGCCCCCATTACTCCTATCCAATCAATTATGGTCGGAATATCGAGAGGGGCGGCGAAGGTATTTTATCAAAAATTAATAGTTATCCTCCTATTATTAGGAAAAGCACAGCATCAATAAATGTACCATTTTCTTAACATTTTACAAAATTATTTACGCAAGTGCGGTAAATACACCTACTCCAGCATCTTAAGTCCTGGACCAAAAGTAATAAAACAGAAAGATGACCAATATAGTATACTAATTTTGTACCAAACTTCATCTTCCCCCGTTAACGGTAAGCCAAGAAATCTCAAGTACCGCATAGCATCATTTTAAGATGAAAAAATCGCACTTCAAGATGCTTAACACCCCATTACCACGCCCCCATTACTCCTATCCAATCAATTATGGTCGGAATATCGAGAGGGGCGGCGAAGGTATTTTATCAAAAATTAATAGTTATCCTCCTATTATTAGGAAAAGCACAGCATCAATAAATGTACCATTTTCTTAACATTTTACAAAATTATTTACGCAAGTGCGGTAAATACACCTACTCCAGCATCTTAAGTCCTGGACCAAAAGTAATAAAACAGAAAGATGACCAATATAGTATACTAATTTTGTACCAAACTTCATCTTCCCCCGTTAACGGTAAGCCAAGAAATCTCAAGTACCGCATAGCATCATTTTAAGATGAAAAAATCGCACTTCAAGATGCTTAACACCCCATTACCACGCCCCCATTACTCCTATCCAATCAATTATGGTCGGAATATCGAGAGGGGCGGCGAAGGTATTTTATCAAAAATTAATAGTTATCCTCCTATTATTAGGAAAAGCACAGCATCAATAAATGTACCATTTTCTTAACATTTTACAAAATTATTTACGCAAGTGCGGTAAATACACCTACTCCAGCATCTTAAGTCCTGGACCAAAAGTAATAAAACAGAAAGATGACCAATATAGTATACTAATTTTGTACCAAACTTCATCTTCCCCCGTTAACGGTAAGCCAAGAAATCTCAAGTACCGCATAGCATCATTTTAAGATGAAAAAATCGCACTTCAAGATGCTTAACACCCCATTACCACGCCCCCATTACTCCTATCCAATCAATTATGGTCGGAATATCGAGAGGGGCGGCGAAGGTATTTTATCAAAAATTAATAGTTATCCTCCTATTATTAGGAAAAGCACAGCATCAATAAATGTACCATTTTCTTAACATTTTACAAAATTATTTACGCAAGTGCGGTAAATACACCTACTCCAGCATCTTAAGTCCTGGACCAAAAGTAATAAAACAGAAAGATGACCAATATAGTATACTAATTTTGTACCAAACTTCATCTTCCCCCGTTAACGGTAAGCCAAGAAATCTCAAGTACCGCATAGCATCATTTTAAGATGAAAAAATCGCACTTCAAGATGCTTAACACCCCATTACCACGCCCCCATTACTCCTATCCAATCAATTATGGTCGGAATATCGAGAGGGGCGGCGAAGGTATTTTATCAAAAATTAATAGTTATCCTCCTATTATTAGGAAAAGCACAGCATCAATAAATGTACCATTTTCTTAACATTTTACAAAATTATTTACGCAAGTGCGGTAAATACACCTACTCCAGCATCTTAAGTCCTGGACCAAAAGTAATAAAACAGAAAGATGACCAATATAGTATACTAATTTTGTACCAAACTTCATCTTCCCCCGTTAACGGTAAGCCAAGAAATCTCAAGTACCGCATAGCATCATTTTAAGATGAAAAAATCGCACTTCAAGATGCTTAACACCCCATTACCACGCCCCCATTACTCCTATCCAATCAATTATGGTCGGAATATCGAGAGGGGCGGCGAAGGTATTTTATCAAAAATTAATAGTTATCCTCCTATTATTAGGAAAAGCACAGCATCAATAAATGTACCATTTTCTTAACATTTTACAAAATTATTTACGCAAGTGCGGTAAATACACCTACTCCAGCATCTTAAGTCCTGGACCAAAAGTAATAAAACAGAAAGATGACCAATATAGTATACTAATTTTGTACCAAACTTCATCTTCCCCCGTTAACGGTAAGCCAAGAAATCTCAAGTACCGCATAGCATCATTTTAAGATGAAAAAATCGCACTTCAAGATGCTTAACACCCCATTACCACGCCCCCATTACTCCTATCCAATCAATTATGGTCGGAATATCGAGAGGGGCGGCGAAGGTATTTTATCAAAAATTAATAGTTATCCTCCTATTATTAGGAAAAGCACAGCATCAATAAATGTACCATTTTCTTAACATTTTACAAAATTATTTACGCAAGTGCGGTAAATACACCTACTCCAGCATCTTAAGTCCTGGACCAAAAGTAATAAAACAGAAAGATGACCAATATAGTATACTAATTTTGTACCAAACTTCATCTTCCCCCGTTAACGGTAAGCCAAGAAATCTCAAGTACCGCATAGCATCATTTTAAGATGAAAAAATCGCACTTCAAGATGCTTAACACCCCATTACCACGCCCCCATTACTCCTATCCAATCAATTATGGTCGGAATATCGAGAGGGGCGGCGAAGGTATTTTATCAAAAATTAATAGTTATCCTCCTATTATTAGGAAAAGCACAGCATCAATAAATGTACCATTTTCTTAACATTTTACAAAATTATTTACGCAAGTGCGGTAAATACACCTACTCCAGCATCTTAAGTCCTGGACCAAAAGTAATAAAACAGAAAGATGACCAATATAGTATACTAATTTTGTACCAAACTTCATCTTCCCCCGTTAACGGTAAGCCAAGAAATCTCAAGTACCGCATAGCATCATTTTAAGATGAAAAAATCGCACTTCAAGATGCTTAACACCCCATTACCACGCCCCCATTACTCCTATCCAATCAATTATGGTCGGAATATCGAGAGGGGCGGCGAAGGTATTTTATCAAAAATTAATAGTTATCCTCCTATTATTAGGAAAAGCACAGCATCAATAAATGTACCATTTTCTTAACATTTTACAAAATTATTTACGCAAGTGCGGTAAATACACCTACTCCAGCATCTTAAGTCCTGGACCAAAAGTAATAAAACAGAAAGATGACCAATATAGTATACTAATTTTGTACCAAACTTCATCTTCCCCCGTTAACGGTAAGCCAAGAAATCTCAAGTACCGCATAGCATCATTTTAAGATGAAAAAATCGCACTTCAAGATGCTTAACACCCCATTACCACGCCCCCATTACTCCTATCCAATCAATTATGGTCGGAATATCGAGAGGGGCGGCGAAGGTATTTTATCAAAAATTAATAGTTATCCTCCTATTATTAGGAAAAGCACAGCATCAATAAATGTACCATTTTCTTAACATTTTACAAAATTATTTACGCAAGTGCGGTAAATACACCTACTCCAGCATCTTAAGTCCTGGACCAAAAGTAATAAAACAGAAAGATGACCAATATAGTATACTAATTTTGTACCAAACTTCATCTTCCCCCGTTAACGGTAAGCCAAGAAATCTCAAGTACCGCATAGCATCATTTTAAGATGAAAAAATCGCACTTCAAGATGCTTAACACCCCATTACCACGCCCCCATTACTCCTATCCAATCAATTATGGTCGGAATATCGAGAGGGGCGGCGAAGGTATTTTATCAAAAATTAATAGTTATCCTCCTATTATTAGGAAAAGCACAGCATCAATAAATGTACCATTTTCTTAACATTTTACAAAATTATTTACGCAAGTGCGGTAAATACACCTACTCCAGCATCTTAAGTCCTGGACCAAAAGTAATAAAACAGAAAGATGACCAATATAGTATACTAATTTTGTACCAAACTTCATCTTCCCCCGTTAACGGTAAGCCAAGAAATCTCAAGTACCGCATAGCATCATTTTAAGATGAAAAAATCGCACTTCAAGATGCTTAACACCCCATTACCACGCCCCCATTACTCCTATCCAATCAATTATGGTCGGAATATCGAGAGGGGCGGCGAAGGTATTTTATCAAAAATTAATAGTTATCCTCCTATTATTAGGAAAAGCACAGCATCAATAAATGTACCATTTTCTTAACATTTTACAAAA
>CAXIWC010000138.1:0-41947 GCA_964036015.1 Leptarthrus brevirostris | reverse complement strand
ATGGTGGCTCTTGCGCCAATTTCTTGTTGGAAATGTGGTTACGCCATAATTCAAAACTTTTATCTACTGGAAATATGGCGAGTTTTCATTTTATTTAGTCGGGAGAGTTTTAATTTACTTATCATATATCTCATTAGTATTTTCCAGCGTAGTGTTCTGAAGTTGTTTGATGCGGATTTTTATATCCGCAAGTCGACTTCAGGACACGGGACTACCAAGAGGGATTTTCTGGTAAGTCACTGGAAGTGGGTATAATAGACGGTTTTATCTTTGGGTTTATGTGTAAAAGAATAAAAATTAAGTTAAAAGTGGGTTGTTTCGATATCTACTGTTGAATACAGTATTTCGAGGGTATATGAGGAGGACTACCAGCAAGAAGTTCCTGTCTCAGCATCGGAGGCGAGAAAAAGAAAAAACCAAAGTGGGTGTAAATTACTATACAATCGTGTAGATATTTAAAGTGTGAAGGTTTTGCCTCAGATAAAGTAAATTAGAGTGAGGGTCCTTTGTTAAGACATTAAAAGAGAATGTGATTATAATTATCCCCTTTGATCGCGGGGTGTAGAAGCCAAGTAGGGCGTAACAGCAATTCAGAATGCCATCAGGAAGGGTTTCTAGATATAGCATTAAGAAGATGGAGCTTAGGTGATTCAGTCTCTGAAGGAATTTCGCAAGAGTTGTTTCTAGGGTTCGACTTTTAACAAGTTTCGTTTTTTCTGTTCTTTCCCAATTATAAGGTACTGTGCAAGAGACACTGAAGTCCTGTTGTGTGGTACTTCGTTGGTTCAAGCACGTTTAATGGGTGAGATGGCATGGATTTCAGAATTAAGTAAACGGTTATAAAAAATTAAAATGAATTTATAATTAAAGTTGGTGTGAACCCGATTGGACCGAGTTGTTAAAGGGCTTTTTCGTTGTTCCCTTCTTGGTTTTGTGCTGGCTTTGCGTCACGCTCTTAATCTCGGTCGTAGATTGTGGTAGCACGTCACGACGCGTTAAGAAACAATATTATTCAATTTAAATTATCTATTCATAGAATGGCTTAAGACGGTTGTTGTGAACCGTGACTGTACGCTTGCCCATTTTTAGGGTGCCCATTTTTAGGATGATGGTATACCGATTACCAGATATGGTCCTACCCAGATTTGACAGAGCTTATGTTTTTGACTTTCGCTCTTGAGTAAGACTTTGTCACCTATGTGAAACGACAAGGGTCGAATAACTTTATCGTAGTATAATTTCGACTGTAGTTTGCTAGCGATCAGATTTTTGCTTGCCGTGACATAAGACCTTTGGAGCTTGTATCGTAGGATCAGATAGTAGCTCTCGTGATTACACACGTTGTGTGAGCTTAGATTAAGACACAACATAACCTAAATTTATCTTAACGTTTTTTTTGTTCTTAAAATACTGACTAGGGGTCTCCACCAGGTTACTTTCCCTTTTTCAATATATTGCATATTCATCGAACATTTGAAAATCTCTATTCCAAGGCATGACAGCCACCATACCAATTGGAAAAAAGCTTTAATAAAGTTTTGACGAGGAAGGTACCGGAAGAACCAAAATGAAAACGGAATAGAGGGAAGAAAGCTCCAAGCGAGAAGAGGCCCTTTCGGAAAAGAACTGTCAAGGTGGACAGAAGTGCGCGCGGAAAAAAAACGAAAATAAGAAAATTTGTAGTTGAGCAGTTTTAAAAGAAAAATGTTTTCATTTTCTCGAGTTAAGAGGCTCGAAATCGGTGACAATTAGGGCGAAAGTGGAATTAAGGAAATTGTGGTCGAAGTCCAATGAAATGAATCGGATAAAAACGTGTATAGGAATACACCGAAAGTTCAGATAAGTATTCAATCCACTTTAATGGGATTTCTTAAAATTTTCAGTTAATTATACAAGAGAGAAGTTTATAAAACGTCATTAGCACTATAAACCAATAGCCGGAAGTATTAGAAATAAAGCGTGATTTGCCAATTATCTAAGAAATGAAATTCGAAGAGGACTTAAAACGTAAACTTAGTAAACGGCAAGGTATGGTATAATTAATCGTTGTATTACGCTTTGAATGGTAGTTTTATTATTTGTTGAAAATAAAGTTCCCAGCCGGGGTAAATTCAATCAACTGATTGTAATCATACGGGAAAAGTATGTATTACTCGAAAGGAGGAGTGCTCATTTAAGTCATCGCTCATTATAAAATATATATATCTAGTGATTATATTATATTTCTTGATCTTTTTTTTTAGTTTTAAATTTAATTCATTACCTTATTCTTTTCTGTCGCACTTTCTGGATGGGTGCGAGGGTGCATTCATTGTTTCTATAGTAATAAGAATTATTGTGCTCTTAGTTAGTGAAGAATGAATTTCCTTAAACTCGGAACCTAATGATAAAAAGGAATGCTCAGAATTGTGTGTCCGAATTAAGATTTATTATAATATTGAAAATAGTCCAATATAAACATGAATTCCAAAGCAAACAAAAACAAGGGTAAGGATTTTTTTTAAAACACTTAGTGCAATCATCTAAACGCCTTGTTGCCAATAATGGCTTAGTATGATTTTCGAAGTATCTCGCTCTTGTTTAGCGATTTAAGCAGATTCTTCTGAATTGAGACCGATCCCGTGAATAGAATGCTTCAGCATGTTACAGTCCTTGATATCTTCTTGCCTATTGCAAATTCGTGTGACATTATTCCCTTTAAGCAGGTTGAATAGATTTTACATCTGATTGCAAAATTCAATGCTCTCTAAAATCATGATTTTCAACATTACTCAAAGCAATTTGTAATATATTTAATTGCTTTATTTTTATACAACCAAAAAAATAGATCGAAATATTTACCTTGAAAAGGGAATTTACCATAAATTACGAAAATAAATACTCAAGTAATCTAGTGATAAGATATTGAAACTAACAGAACAATTTATATTTCTTATTTTCTTTACAATGGAATTTAGACTAAGAAATATTTTAGAAACAATGCCGGCAAACTAGCCTCTAAATCGCCTTGAAATCAAATATCTCCTCAAAGGTATTATTCTGCTCTCTTAGTTTCTTTTTGCATAACAAGTCAAAGTAGTAACTACCTTAAATTGGTTCAGTAACAAAATGTTATGCCAAAGGTTACAAAATTTTGGTTTGTAGATATTAATACGAATTTAACATTGCTATTAAAAGTTTTCAAAAGTTCAATACTGGAATTTATTTTTTGGGTAATAATTTCTTTGAGCCCAATTCCCTAGTAAGTAATTTGGTTTTTTTCAGTAAAACTACTCTCGTCCGGTTTGTATCTACTTCTTTAGGATATTTATGACGGTGTTACCTTTAAAATTTCATCTAAAACTAAAATATAACACTGAAATCATATTATTTTGAAAATATACTCACTATAATTAACGTTAGCTACAAAAAAAATTGAAGATAAACACAAACAAGTACCTAAATATATTAATTGTTCGAATAATCAAATTATTTGTTATTTTTGTTTTGAATTTCAGTGAGTGGTAATATACGTAAAATATAATTGAACATTATGAAGTGAATTAATTTCTATACCTTTAGATATCTGCCATCCCAGACATATCAAGCCTAAGTTTAATGCAGTATGTTCGGCTTGGTTGGTCTTTTTGATTAGTACATTACGTGACCCTTTAAACTTTCGGCAGCTCGAAAGCAGAGATATTTTATTTATTTTAGTCCTTATGGCAATTAAATTGGTAGCATATGATATTGATAGCTTTTAGTTTAAATAGATAATGAATTATAGGAATTAAAGGATACGATAAAGCCATCAGCATTTTTTTTTGTCTATGAAATTGTACATTGAATGTACTTTACTATTAAAATATAGGAAATTTGTATAAATGCCCCGCCCTATAAAATATCTGTTAGAAGATAGGGTAAATAAAACGTAAACTAACCCTCTATGAGTTTTAGTAAATTACACATGAATAGATGCACCACATAAAACTATAGATAAAGTAAATACATATATAAATACTGAAGAATGGTGGGATGCGCCCTTTAAAACGTTTTCTCACATCCTGTATTACTTTATTGCAATTGAAAATTACTTTTTCTCTATTTTAATAGTTATTTCTTTAAATGTATTTAAAATATGGTGAACATATATAGTATTTCATGAGAGAAAAACAAAAATATTTTACAAGTGATTTCGATATTGAAGCGACGGTAATCGTATGTCAGATCGTCGGCATCTATATAAATATTATAATATTATTATGAAGTTTTTTTTTAAATTCATATCTGGATTAGACACATGTCAACATACTGGGGCTATCCCGTATGCAATTTCGAATTAGTTTTTTTTGGCCTGAAGTTGGTACTAGGTTATATATGTAAGAATCATTCGTTGAATTAAACGGTATTACACCCTCAACGACAATCTTCGTTTTTTTTTTGGATTCATTTGATACTCCGGACGAATGATTAAGGGCTAGAAGCCAGCTTTATTCCTCTCACCTTTCTCTCTCTCCACTCCTTGTACGGACGACCGTCGAAGTATAAAGGGACTATGTCGTATCCGGGCGTGACATAGTCATAGGATGGGGAGGGTTAGCCCAATAAGCCTCATACCAGCTGGAGGCTGAGGTTGCTTCTCGTCAGGAGCATTATAGCGGTTTTCTTTTTTTTATCCTTTTCTTTTATCCCTTTAGTATCTTTGTGCGTTCTTTTTTTTCTTGTCTCCAGTCTATCAGGACTTAAGAGTGCCCGCAATAATTGTTCGGGTGAGTGTACCGTGGAGTGTGAGGCAAGAACTCACCCCAATCCGACGAGCTTAGCACGGCTCGCTAGGCGGGCCCCTCTCCTCTGCGGTCATCCGACAGAGCCTGCACGGCTAATCCTACGCTCACCCCGGTAATCCTTTGAACCTTGCCCATCCCTTTCGGTTGTGCGTCACTACTAGGTTATGTTAATCTATTCTAGTGGTGACCACAACCCTCAATCCAATCCATGTCCACATGCAGCCATCTGTTGGTTGACTGTGAACATGGATTTCCCAATTTACCGATAACAAAATGGCACCCAACGATTGTGCCTAGTCCTGTTTAAGGACCTAGAAGGGAAGTAAAATTCCCTCTCTAGAGTACACGCACATCTCAGGAGACTTCACGTCCTCCTTGTTCGCTTCGGCAGGTTATTCGGACCGATTTCCCGAAGTAGAAGATTTCACTACTACCGCCTTCACGGCTTATATACTTCTACTTTCCCTGGGCATACTGATGAACGGATAGCCCTCAACTTTTTTTTTCAATACAGACCTTCCTGAACGGACTTCCTAGTAGTCATATGCACATTAGGCTACTCAAATTGCCTTCACGGCTTGTCTGAATTTACCATTTAAATTTTTTTTCATTACTCCTTTTCCCTCGACTACTATGTATCGACAGTCCAATGGATGAATCCGGGGCAGTGGCCTCAAAAGCTGAAGCGCTATAAGGGAACTGTGTCCTTTGGCTGAGACTAGCCACTGCAGATAACACTGTAGCTAGCTTCAGTCTTTCCGAGCTCCCAATTGTTCCTGGATTCCTCTCCGTGGATTGGCGATCCTAGTCGATCGATTCCTATCCCTCTAATCAAACTTGTCTGAAGGAAGACTGGCTCGAGAATTCAGAGGCATTCTGGAACAACAAGCTTCTGGCTTGATAGCCGTCGTTCTTGTCTGGATGACTCTGTCTTCTCATAGTAGTCAGCCGGAATTTGGACAAGGTTTGATTTCTGATTTTATTCCCGACCTTTAAACTTTTGTCACCATCTGCACCTGACGGAGAAGCGCCTCATCGGCGGTCGTTCGGTTTTGGAGGGGGAGAATGGTTAGAGAGGAGGGCGACCACATATTTTATACTATTTTTTTCTCGTTTCAACATAATAAAATAACAGTTTTTGCTTGTTGGTATCTACCAACTATTGATAGCTTTGTTTGCAGTTGTGATCAAGCCACAACAATTTTAATTTTAACCATTTGGAGATACCAATTGTTTTACACTTCCTTTTCTTGTTTATATACTCTTTAGTTTTTTTAGTTATAGATCCGTTTCCCTTTATAGTATCTAACATTGGACAAGCAAGAACTTAATTACCTAAAATTTTTTTTCTCTCATTTTATTGACATTTATTCTGTCTTGACTCCTTGTCAAGGAGGTTCAGCTTCGTTTGGGAACTCTAGATAAATTAGAATGCTGCGTTCACCACCAGAACGAGTCGCAGGAGCAACTGCTCTACCACTTTGCTCAGTGTGCCAAAGTGGTGATTTCAGTCCCAGCACTTCTCCTGTCGTAACTCCTTGCGCGCATGTGTTCCATCAGAAATGTCTGGCACAGTGGCTCGAGCGACAGCCGAGCTGCCCCATATGTAGACGAGCATGTTCGCTTGAGGAAAGCAGGGTCTACAATCCTAGCAGCGGAGTGGTGCCACGTACCAATACGGAAGGCATGGTGACCAGGTCACAAGCCCGAAGACCTCCTACGACACCGGCGGTCTCACCCACTCCCCTGTTGAACAGGACTGTCCCTGCGGCACCTCCCGGTTCGCGAACGCAGGAGTCAAGCCCTGAACAGGTAAGCCAGCCGCCATCTCCAAGCGTGCAAGCCTTATTAGCAGGATTGAGAGGAGAGCTATCTGATCTTATAACGCGACAGATCAGTCAGCAGCTGCAGGGTCTCCAGCTACAGCAGCCTCCCGAAAACATCGCGCCAGTACATCACCAACAATATCAGCAACCCCCGGTATAGACGACGCTCGACTAGCCCCATGCGGCAGTGGAAACTCGTGTACGATGGGGACAACTCACGACTGTTTGCAGAGGAGTTTTTTATTCAGAGCCGAGGTGATGGCCCGCAATACGCTAGGCGGAGACTATGATTTGATGGCCGAAAACTTTGCTACCCTTCTGAAAGACAGGCCCGCGGAATGGTATTGGCTGTACCTCCGTTCACAACCAGAACCCAGGTAGGACGACCTAAAATTAGCGTTTCGCAGAGACTGGACACCACCCGAACCGGTTACGGATACCCTTAGGCAAATGTTGGAACGACGTCAACAACCAAGCGAGCCGTTCCAGCACTATGTGCAGGACCTCCAGTCATTAAGACAGAGGCTTCGTTGGCCCATTCCTGAGCCGAACTTCCTGGACATTGTCAAGGATAACCTATTGCCAACCACGCGACCGCACATCTGCCAACATCACATATATAGCATGGCCCAACTGCAAGCTCTCGTGATGCCAATCGAAGCAGCTCTTCGTGGAACGAGACCTAGGCATCCATATAACGCCCGGCGAATCGAAGAGCTGAATGCAGACCCGTCTGGACAGTGGCGGCCCGACACACTCTCCGTTACGGCTCACGTCGGTGATGGTACCGAACTCGACGGCCAAACGGAAGCTTGCTCTGCGATGTCAAAGGAAGATCCTTGCTGGAACTGTGGTCAGGTCGGACACTGGCACCGGCAATGCCCTTCACCCAACAAGGGGATATATTGCTACGGTTGTGGGATGCGCGAAGTGCATATAAATAATTGTAGGACATGCAGTCGAAAAAACTCGCGTCGGGGCGGGAACAACACCACCAGTTCTCGCCGAAGTCAGCCGCCGTCCAACTTGAACCTTCGAGCAATCGACCAACCATAGTCCCTGCAACAAAAGACCTTATTCCCACCAATAGCACCTCAACGATAGAGACCGCAGCTCCAGGACGACTTACCTTAGCAATCAATAGAATAGCCACCCCGAGAAAACCCAACGAGTATCCACGTAAACCTTATCATGTTCGGCTCCAGGAGTATACAGCTGCCAGGGAGCGCATATTCACAGAATCGGTTGAAGGTATCATGGCTATCCCCAATCATGTCACAACTCCAAAGCCCAAACGGTCCACTAGACGATTACGAGAATTCTGGCGAAGAGTCAGGGCCAACAGACGACGACTTGTATCAGCTATTACATCTCTACCGCGAGATATTCGGCCATATGCTCGAGTCAAATTGTTAGGGCAGGAAGTCAACGGGCTGCTAGATAGTGGAGCGAGCGTGAGTTGTCTGGGAGGACAAGCAGCTCGGAAGCTTACCCAAGAAGGCCAGGTGACATTTAAAAAGTACGCAACATCCGTCAATACAGCTGATGGAACCTCTCAGCAGCTATGCGGTCACCTGGACACGGATATAGAGTTCCGCGACAACCGACCTATCATCAGGCTATATGTCGTACCTAGTTTGTCGCAGGATCTATATCTTGGAGTCGATTTCTGGAAAGCTTTCCGGCTGGCCCCAGATATCATCTGCTCACTCTCTCCGTCACCCGAACTGGAGGCACCCGTTGACCCCAACGTCCACCGTCTGTCAGCCGATGAACATATGCAACTCGAACTAGTTAAAAGGTTGTTTCCATCGTACGCGAAGCAAGGCTTGGGGAAAACGTCCGTGTTACAACACACCATCGACGTCGGAGGAGCAACACCTATTAAGCAACGACATTACCCGGTCTCGCCAGCCGTACAAACCTTGATGGACGCTGAACTTGAGCGTATGAAGAATCTCGGTGTAATTGAGGAGAGCCAGAGTCCGTGGAGCTCTCCAGTGGTACTGGTCAGGAAGCCCGGAAAGGTCCGACTATGTTTCGACGCGAGGAAGGTTAACGCCGTAACAACAAAGGACGCATATCCCCTCCCGCATATTGACGGCATTCTCGGAAGGCTTCCCCCCGCTAGATACATAACAGGATTGGACCTGAAGGATGCTTTCTGGCAAATACCACTGGAAAACAACTCTCGTGAAAAGACTGCCTTCACTGTGCCGAGACATCCATTGTACCAATTCACCGTGATGCCCTTTGGATTATGCAACGCGCCGCAAACCATGTGTAGACTTATGGACAAGGTCATACCACCGGACCTGAAGGAGACAGTCTTTGTATATCTGGACGACATTCTCGTAGTGTCGAGGGAACTACCTGAACACCTGACCACCCTTTCACGAGTGGCGGAATGTTTGCGGAAAGCAGGACTGACTATAAACGTCGAAAAGAGCAAGTTTTGCTTGAAGGAGATTAAATACCTCGGGTACATAATCGGAAACGGATGCATCAAAACGGATCCAGACAAGGTTTCCGCGATCGTGGAGTACCCCATCCCGAAGACCGTACGGAAATACGTCGCTTTTTGGGTATGGCAGGATGGTACCGAAAGTTCATCTCGAACTACGCTGCGGTATCATCACCGATCACGGACACCTTAAGGAAGAGTGACAAGTTCACCTGGACCGCTGAAGCCCAAGATGCATTCGTAGACCTCAAGCACAAGCTAACAACAGCCCCATTGCTCGTCAGTCCTGACTTCCGCAAACCCTTTGTCATTCAATGTGACGCAAGTCAGGAAGGCGTCGGAGGAGTCCTTCTGCAAGCCGATGAAGAAGGCATCGAGAGGCCCATAGCCTACATGTCTCAAAAACTTAATTCCGCCCAGCGCAACTACAGCGTGACTGAATTAGAATGTCTGGCCGCAGTCCTAAGTTTAAAGAAATTTCGTGCCTATATAGAATTAATGCCGTTCAAAATAGTGACAGACCATGCGAGTCTGAGGTGGCTCATGAGTCAAAAGGACCTATCCGGTCGGTTGGCCCGCTGGAGCTTCAAGCTGCAGGCTTTCGATTTCGAGATCGAGCACGGACGTGGCAGTCAGAACGTTGTCCCCGATGCACTATCCAGAGCGTTCGAACCAAACATTTCGGAGATCAAAGTATCTCCACTAATAGACCTCGACTCTCCGGAGTTCGAATTAGCAGAATATCGTGATCTGAGGAAACACATTATGACTAATAAGTCCAAACTTCCCGATGTTATCATACTGGAAAAGTATGTGTACATCCGTAAGCTGCCACGTACCGGCGACTCTGTCTCGGAGGATGAGGCCTGGAAGCTGTGGATTCCTGCGGGACTCGTCGAGCAGACAATGCGTCAGGCTCATGATCCACCTCTTACTGCGCATGGTGGCATCAGCAAAACCCTGGAACGAATACGGCGATACTTCTACTGGCCTAAAATGACAACCCAAGTTAGAGCATATGTTAATAACTGTCAAATCTGCAAGGAGACCAAGGCTCCAAACTCAAGGCTCCGTCCACTCATGGGACATCAGCCAAAATCGGAACGCCCTTGGCAAAGGATCTACATCGATCTTCTGGGTCCATATCCCCGATCAAGAAGAGGAAACACTTCGATCCTTATTATATTGGATCATTTTTCCAAATTCCCTCTACTCAAGCCTCTGCGGAAGTCAAGCTCTCTTCTTATAGATAAATATTTAGAGGAAGAAGTATTCCACGTCTTCGGGGTACCAGAAACTGTCGTCACGGACAATGGCCCCCAGTTTAAATCCGTGGCTTTCAATAAATAGCTGAACCTCTATGGAATACAACATGTATATACCGCTCTTTATTCCCCTCAGGCCAACGCAGCAGAACGAGTCAATCACTCTATTCTAGCTGGCATCCGTGCATATTTAACAGGTAGCCATGACAGATGGGACGAACATCTGAGCGCTGTCGCTAGTTCATTACGGAGCCCCACCCACAAGGCGACAGGATTTTCCCCATACCAAGTTTTATACGGCCAGCATATGGTGACACATGCATCAAGCTACGAGCTGCTGCGTAGGCTTGGCACGTGGGCAGAAATAGATACCCAAATAGATATGTCCGACAAAATAGTCCTTATTAGGGAGAGCGTAAAAGCTAACCTAGACCGTGCATTTGACCAGGGTGAACGAAACTATAACCCGAGAGCTAGGCCCATTACTTTCCGGCCAGGCCAAGAAGTCTATCGGCGTAATTTTACGCTTAGTGACTTTCAGAAAAGTACGAACGCCAAACTTGCAAAAACATTCTTAAAAAGCAGAATACGAGCAAGAAAGGGCAACAACTTATACGAATTAGAGGATTTACAAGGTCAACTAATCGGAATATACCACGCTAAGGA
This sequence comes from Leptarthrus brevirostris, assembly GCA_964036015.1. Lineage (NCBI taxonomy): Eukaryota > Metazoa > Arthropoda > Insecta > Diptera > Asilidae > Leptarthrus > Leptarthrus brevirostris. Next base: position 30,960 of record CAXIWC010000138.1, on the reverse strand, counting down.
TATCCGTCCCTGAAGTGACAACACTGTTGGGAGTGAGGTTGTGAGTCTGGCCACACTGGAGTATGTGTTCTACCTTCCTAATGATGAAAAGTGTCTACGTAACGAAGCTTCCTTCTGACAAAAAAGAGATGAAGTGTTGACGTGAGCTGAAGGAGGGAGCTACACATACACCAAGGTCCAGTCTGCACGGCAGGACCCACGCCTCCAATTCCGTTTATATAGAGACACATCTCGGCTACTCGGTGAAGGAATCACCAGGGCGCACGCGTCTCTCATTAGGACGTCGGGGCGGCACTGGTGAATCTACCACTTCGGGGAGCCTAGCTATACCGGCTGCTCTCTCATTAGGAGTATGCCTGTATCTGACTAGGCAAGCCGAGATGATAAACCGGTCACGCCATTCAGACCAACGGCGATTAAGATTGGCCCAAGTATATTCCCCCTTCACACACAAATGTCTTATAAGCACTGAGCCCTCAGCAAATTTTACCGGTGATAACACTCTGGTTGCACCTCGTTCCAAAGCATGTTTCATGCATCACGCAATGACATCATTTAACAACTTTTCTTTGAACGGTCAATAATCACTTCGATGGAGTACCCTATACCCAAAGCTAGAACGGCAATACTACTACATCCGGCTAACACGTAACAGGAGCAGATGTCTCGTTGAGTTCAGGTATTCAACCTCTCCTTTGTTCCCTTTATTGTGTTAATCTTAATTCCTTTAGCATTCTTGATATTTTTTCTATATACATGTAAATACGTAACGGCCACTGAGCTGAATTGTTTTGTGACTCATTTTGCTTTTGATCATATCATCAATCCCCTGTCTAACGCCATAATTTTTGTTTGTGGTTCGGCCTTTCCGTATGTACGCTATGATAGGTGCAAATGCTCAATAAACAACAAGTCCTCTTGGTAGATGCGAACATTAAAAGAAGTAAAGTCATCGAGGGCAGGTGTAATATAGACAAATATAGTACATACAAAAACAGAGAATCGAGAAAATTAAATATAACACATAGTCCTTGGTGCAAATTGAGATCAATAGAGTTCTGAATATGGTTTTGGGCGTGTGGAAATGCGGAAGATTAAAGAAGAGTTCCTTCAAACTAGGCAAGATGTTAGGGCCAGAATCCTTTTAATTTTTCTCTCATTAATATCCTCCTATCTCCCAATTACTTATGATTATAATTTTTCTTTTAAGTTTTGTTATTACTTTGTAAGTTTTTTTTTATTTTTTATTTTTTTTTCTATCATTAATTCCTCTACGACTTATTTTTTTTTATATTCATTATATTTTTTGTTTTCATTGTTATCAGTTTTTTACCCCAACTTCCTTTATAACGTTTTTACAAAAAAAAAAAAAAAATTAACATTGAATTACAAAAAAAAAAATATATATATATATATATATTTTTTTTTTTTTATTCTGAACCTGAGATGCTTGTTCTCTTCTGTCAGCGCTTGGGTCTCATGAATCGGTTGTAATGTCAAAGAATTTTAAAACTATTATCTCCTATTATGAACTCGGAAAGCGTGAAGTTACGCTACGAGACGTTGGTCTGACGGTCTGGACGTAAGTGCCCCCCCCCCCCCCCTCTCTCCCTTCTGAGGAAATATCCGGAGAAGATACACTTAGTTTAAGCTGGGTACCGCGCGCGTCATGATGTCGTTTCATTCGCACTCGGTCGAGCAAGGCTGAACAGAAGCTTTACTAGATTCCCTGGGCTATCGAACAAGTAAGGTAACCCTGCAGTTTCATCTCGGCGACATTAGGGAGCGATGGTGAGAACCCCGTCAACGACATCGACACAGGTGAAAATCCGGAGGCCTGAACTACGCCAAAATATAAACGCAGATCTCGCATGCGCAATCCAACAATTCGGAATCGCCGAAACCAGAACCAACCAATAATTCTCCCAGTAATATCGACAAAGTCGGTCTCCAATTGCGACAGGCCTCATAAGAATTACTCAGTCCAAATGCACGCCAATAAGACAAAGGCAAGCCACAACAAGTTCGAGCTAATCACGAATCTCGCTGCAATGCATGTGTTGAACGTTGACCAAAATGAGCCACCAATGGATTACTTTATAAAAACTTATCAGCGACGACTCTTAGAAATCTCATAAGTTACAACATCTAAAATGAAGTATGGGGGCTCATAACCACGCTACATGTCAATGGCCAGATCACGATCAACTGATTAAATTTGGACTATGTTATGCTGAGAACTAAGCCGAATCTTCGGAAATGAAATCGTCATCAGTTTTAAAGCGACATTTGACCGACTACATGAGATACCGTAATGCGTTGCCAGATCGAGGACATACTTTGTGTACTCTCGCTACTGACTACGGTTTGGATTCAAGTAATAAACGAGCATTCACAGAAACAACTGGAACCAAAAGGAAAACATTCCACGTCACCGAGGGCAACGACCAGCATCAGTAGATTAAGTTAGTTTTTTTTGAAGTACAATATAGTGATCAGGTAACTATAAGTTAAGGGCAGATCACGCAGTCAAAAGTTTATGGACTAATTTATACTTATCTAGTTACGTAAATAAGAAATAGATGCACCATATTTTAGCTAATGGATAGCCATAACCAACTGCATATTTATGAACGCAATAGCAGGTAATAGGAATATATGGACAAAAATTTTTTTCTTGTAAAAAAAAGACAAATTAAACTTTTATGGAAGGTTACCTTAGACTACAACTTACTGTTCAGAGCGTACTGTTAGAAGCTAGCTAGTAGTGTTAATATCCCCAAAGTCTCTAAAACAACGAACTTTCGTATACTCAGGGAATAGCGTTAATCAGCAACGATAGTAATTATGTACACGGTATCGCCTATTCCCACCCCAATATCAATCTTCAGTGATTCCACACGCAGCCAGCGCATAACATATTTTGGTTTTTCAGGAGCCTTGAACGACACATATATATATTTATATTATAATTAACAGTATCATTGCGTAGCACCTGTCTCATCTCGATTAAATACTCCAAATTTCCTAACCACATATGACATAGTCCTGTCTGGTGGACATCGGTAAGGGCTGAACCACAACGCCTCGCGGTAATCATTTATAATACAATTATCAATCTATCTAAGCCCGGCTAACTCATTCGTGAGACAAGATACACTCAATCTCAGGGCATGGGTCGAGCCACACGTGGGTCTCTGACTAACTATAATAAAAGCTTTTATGTTTAGGCTCTCCTTCCTTTTCCCATATCCCGCTCACCCTTTTCAGCTTCCCTCCCCTTGAATTGTTATGAGATAATTCTGGAAGAGAATCTGACCTGTAGTGTGAGCTTAGATTAAGACACAACATAACCTAAATTTATCTTAACGTTTTTTTGTTCTTAAAATACTGACTAGGGGTCTCCACCAGGTTACTTTCCCTTTTTCAATATATTGCATATTCATCGAACATTTGAAAATCTCTATTCCAAGGCATGACAGCCACCATACCAATTGGAAAAAAGCTTTAATAAAGTTTTGACGAGGAAGGTACCGAAAGAACCAAAATGAAAACGGAATAGAGGGAAGAAAGCTCCAAGCGAGAAGAGCTGAGGCCCTTTCGGAAAAGAACTGTCAAGGTGGACAGAAGTGCGCGCGGAAAAAAAACGAAAATAAGAAAATTTGTAGTTGAGCAGTTTTAAAAGAAAAATGTTTTCATTTTCTCGAGTTAAGAGGCTCGAAATCGGTGACAATTAGGGCGAAAGTGGAATTAAGGAAATTGTGGTCGAAGTCCAATGAAATGAATCGGATAAAAACGTGTATAGGAATACACCGAAAGTTCAGATAAGTATTCAATCCACTTTAATGGGATTTCTTAAAATTTTCAGTTAATTATACAAGAGAGAAGTTTATAAAACGTCATTAGCACTATAAACCAATAGCCGGAAGTATTAGAAATAAAGCGTGATTTGCCAATTATCTAAGAAATGAAATTCGAAGAGGACTTAAAACGTAAACTTAGTAAACGGCAAGGTATGGTATAATTAATCGTTGTATTACGCTTTGAATGGTAGTTTTATTATTTGTTGAAAATAAAGTTCCCAGCCGGGGTAAATTCAATCAACTGATTGTAATCATACGGGAAAAGTATGTATTACTCGAAAGGAGGAGTGCTCATTTAAGTCATCGCTCATTATAAAATATATATATCTAGTGATTATATTATATTTCTTGATCTTTTTTTTTAGTTTTAAATTTAATTCATTACCTTATTCTTTTCTGTCGCACTTTCTGGATGGGTGCGAGGGTGCATTCATTGTTTCTATAGTAATAAGAATTATTGTGCTCTTAGTTAGTGAAGAATGAATTTCCTTAAACTCGGAACCTAATGATAAAAAGGAATGCTCAGAATTGTGTGTCCGAATTAAGATTTATTATAATATTGAAAATAGTCCAATATAAACATGAATTCCAAAGCAAACAAAAACAAGGGTAAGGATTTTTTTTAAAACACTTAGTGCAATCATCTAAACGCCTTGTTGCCAATAATGGCTTAGTATGATTTTCGAAGTATCTCGCTCTTGTTTAGCGATTTAAGCAGATTCTTCTGAATTGAGACCGATCCCGTGAATAGAATGCTTCAGCATGTTACAGTCCTTGATATCTTCTTGCCTATTGCAAATTCGTGTGACATTATTCCCTTTAAGCAGGTTGAATAGATTTTACATCTGATTGCAAAATTCAATGCTCTCTAAAATCATGATTTTCAACATTACTCAAAGCAATTTGTAATATATTTAATTGCTTTATTTTTATACAACCAAAAAAATAGATCGAAATATTTACCTTGAAAAGGGAATTTACCATAAATTACGAAAATAAATACTCAAGTAATCTAGTGATAAGATATTGAAACTAACAGAACAATTTATATTTCTTATTTTCTTTACAATGGAATTTAGACTAAGAAATATTTTAGAAACAATGCCGGCAAACTAGCCTCTAAATCGCCTTGAAATCAAATATCTCCTCAAAGGTATTATTCTGCTCTCTTAGTTTCTTTTTGCATAACAAGTCAAAGTAGTAACTACCTTAAATTGGTTCAGTAACAAAATGTTATGCCAAAGGTTACAAAATTTTGGTTTGTAGATATTAATACGAATTTAACATTGCTATTAAAAGTTTTCAAAAGTTCAATACTGGAATTTATTTTTTGGGTAATAATTTCTTTGAGCCCAATTCCCTAGTAAGTAATTTGGTTTTTTTCAGTAAAACTACTCTCGTCCGGTTTGTATCTACTTCTTTAGGATATTTATGACGGTGTTACCTTTAAAATTTCATCTAAAACTAAAATATAACACTGAAATCATATTATTTTGAAAATATACTCACTATAATTAACGTTAGCTACAAAAAAAATTGAAGATAAACACAAACAAGTACCTAAATATATTAATTGTTCGAATAATCAAATTATTTGTTATTTTTGTTTTGAATTTCAGTGAGTGGTAATATACGTAAAATATAATTGAACATTATGAAGTGAATTAATTTCTATACCTTTAGATATCTGCCATCCCAGACATATCAAGCCTAAGTTTAATGCAGTATGTTCGGCTTGGTTGGTCTTTTTGATTAGTACATTACGTGACCCTTTAAACTTTCGGCAGCTCGAAAGCAGAGATATTTTATTTATTTTAGTCCTTATGGCAATTAAATTGGTAGCATATGATATTGATAGCTTTTAGTTTAAATAGATAATGAATTATAGGAATTAAAGGATACGATAAAGTCATCAGCATTTTTTTTTGTCTATGAAATTGTACATTGAATGTACTTTACTATTAAAATATAGGAAATTTGTATAAATGGCCCGCCCTATAAAATATCTGTTAGAAGATAGGGTAAATAAAACGTAAACTAACCCTCTATGAGTTTTAGTAAATTACACATGAATAGATGCACCACATAAAACTATAGATAAAGTAAATACATATATAAATACTGAAGAATGGTGGGATGCGCCCTTTAAAACGTTTTCTCACATCCTGTATTACTTTATTGCAATTGAAAATTACTTTTTCTCTATTTTAATAGTTATTTCTTTAAATGTATTTAAAATATGGTGAACATATATAGTATTTCATGAGAGAAAAACAAAAATATTTTACAAGTGATTTCGATATTGAAGCGACGGTAATCGTATGTCAGATCGTCGACATCTATATAAATATTATAATATTATTATGAAGTTTTTTTTTTAAATTCATATCTGGATTAGACACATGTCAACATACTGGGGCTATCCCGTATGCAATTTCGAATTAGTTTTTTTTGGCCTGAAGTTGGTACTAGGTTATATATGTAAGAATCATTCGTTGAATTAAACGGTATTACACCCTCAACGACAATCTTCGTTTTTTTTTTGGATTCATTTGATACTCCGGACGAATGATTAAGGGCTAGAAGCCAGCTTTATTCCTCTCACCTTTCTCTCTCTCCACTCCTTGTACGGACGACCGTCGAAGTATAAAGGGACTATGTCGTATCCGGGCGTGACATAGTCATAGGATGGGGAGGGTTAGCCCAATAAGCCTCATACCAGCTGGAGGCTGAGGTTGCTTCTCGTCAGGAGCATTATAGCGGTTTTCTTTTTTTTATCCTTTTCTTTTATCCCTTTAGTATCTTTGTGCGTTCTTTTTTTTTCTTGTCTCCAGTCTATCAGGACTTAAGAGTGCCCGCAATAATTGTTCGGGTGAGTGTACCGTGGAGTGTGAGGCAAGAACTCACCCCAATTCGACGAGCTTAGACCGGCTCGCTAGGCGGGCCCCTCTCCTCTGCGGTCATCCGACAGAGCCTGCACGGCTAATCCTACGCTCACCCCGGTAATCCTTTGAACCTTGCCCATCCCTTTCGGTTGTGCGTCACTACTAGGTTATGTTAATCTATTCTAGTGGTGACCACAACCCTCAATCCAATCCATGTCCACATGCAGCCATCTGTTGGTTGACTGTGAACATGGATTTCCCAATTTACCGATAACAGACGGAAGGTCTAAACATCAACTCCTATAAGTACTCAGTTTGAAAACTAAGTACGAATTTTATGAAGAGGATTTTTAGTCCATCAATTTCATAAAATACCAATACTGGTTAAATATTGCTTTATCAGAAAGTTTCCTTTCAAAAGACTCTTGGTGGAAGTTATTTCATTTTGAAAAAAAGTAAAAACACTTGTTTTACCTCCACATAATAGGAGTGTGAAAAAATTTTTGGGATGGTGATCGCTCAAAAATTTGAACGCTAAAAATTTTTTGATGGATGTTTCGACTCGTAAGTGTGACCTGGACATCATCAGCGTGGTACTCACACTTTCCACCACGGACATCCATGACGGAAGGTCTAAACATTTTTAAACATTTTTAAGCAATATGGTTAATGGAGGTTTACTTAATTTAGTTTTCTTATTTACTAAGCGTAGATTTTCCCTAAAGTGGTTTCAGGCAAACGTTATATTTAGCGGGTGTACCTCAGGGTGAAGGCTGCAACCCTGGAGGCGAGGGTGGTAATGGTGGCTCTTGCGCCAATTTCTTGTTGGAAATGTGGTTACGCCATAATTCAAAACTTTTATCTACTGGAAATATGGCGAGTTTTCATTTTATTTAGTCGGGAGAGTTTTAATTTACTTATCATATATCTCATTAGTATTTTCCAGCGTAGTGTTCTGAAGTTGTTTGATGCGGATTTTTATATCCGCAAGTCGACTTCAGGACACGGGACTACCAAGAGGGATTTTCTGGTAAGTCACTGGAAGTGGGTATAATAGACGGTTTTATCTTTGGGTTTATGTGTAAAAGAATAAAAATTAAGTTAAAAGTGGGTTGTTTCGATATCTACTGTTGAATACAGTATTTCGAGGGTATATGAGGAGGACTACCAGGAAGAAGTTCCTGTCTCAGCATCGGAGGCGAGAAAAAGAAAAAACCAAAGTGGGTGTAAATTACTATACAATCGTGTAGATATTTAAAGTGTGAAGGTTTTGCCTCAGATAAAGTAAATTAGAGTGAGGGTCCTTTGTTAAGACATTAAAAGAGAATGTGATTATAATTATCCCCTTTGATCGCGGGGTGTAGAAGCCAAGTAGGGCGTAACAGCAATTCAGAATGCCATCAGGAAGGGTTTCTAGATATAGCATTAAGAAGATGGAGTTTAGGTGATTCAGTCTCTGAAGGAATTTCGCAAGAGTTGTTTCTAGGGTTCGACTTTTAACAAGTTTCGTTTTTTCTGTTCTTTCCCAATTATAAGGTACTGTGCAAGAGACACTGAAGTCCTGTTGTGTGGTACTTCGTTGGTTCAAGCACGTTTAATGGGTGAGATGGCATGGATTTCAGAATTAAGTAAACGGTTATAAAAAATTAAAATGAATTTATAATTAAAGTTGGTGTGAACCCGATTGGACCGAGTTGTTAAAGGGCTTTTTCGTTGTTCCCTTCTTGGTTTTGTGCTGGCTTTGCGTCACGCTCTTAATCTCGGTCGTAGATTGTGGTAGCACGCCACGACGCGTTAAGAAACAATATTATTCAATTTAAATTATCTATTCATAGAATGGCTTAAGACGGTTGTTGTGAACCGTGACTGTACGCTTGCCCATTTTTAGGATGATGGTATACCGATTACCAGATATGGTCCTACCCAGATTTGACAGAGCTTATGTTTTCGATTTTCGCTCTTGAGTAAGACTTTGTCACCTATGTGAAACGACAAGGGTCGAATAACTTTATCGTAGTATAATTTCGACTGTTGTTTGCTAGCGATCAGATTTTTGCTTGCCGTGACATAAGACCTTTGGAGCTTGTATCGTAGGATCAGATAGTAGCTCTCGTGATTACACACGGGTTCAGGGTCTCGTTTTAAATTTGACGGAACTGCCGTAAAGGCAGTCCATGGGAGTTAATTTCGTCCCATCTTGTACACAGTTGTTGTACACGAATGCAGCGGTTCGCAGATATTGATCCCATGATTTGGGATTCTCGTCCAAATCATCTATTGTATGCAGGTATTCGATTAACGGCCTATGTGCACGTTCAAGTGCGCCGTTTGACTGAGGGTGGTAGGCAGAAGTTTGTGATTTCTTCAACTGTAGCAGTTTGCATACTTTTTAAACAGGTCACTATGGAAGTTGCTTCCTTGATCGGTGACTATTCGCTTAGGGATGCGGTAGCGCGCGACGATTTCGTCGAAGAAGATTTGCGCTACAGTGACGGCTTCCCCGTTAGGTATGGCGTACCAATCGACAAATTTAGTGAGTTTATCCTGGAAAGTCAAGATTTACTTGTCTAGTGGACCAACAATGTCGAGATAGACTCTGTCGAACGGCTGTTCTGCGATGTCCGTGATGACCATCGGCATTTTAAACTGAGATGATGCCTTCATTTTTTGGCATTTTGAGCAACGCTATTTTCTTGATATCGCTAAGCATGTGCCTCCACCAGTACTTCATTCGAATCCGCTTCTATGTTTTATTTACGCCCTGATGGCCACCAAAAGGAGAGTCGTTATAATCATGTAAGATCGTTTGTATCTCCTTGGGGCTTGTGATTATTTCAGGGGGCTTACGTTTATCGTCGACGAGTGGATTAGTATCCGGCGTGTTCTCTGTTGTGACCTCTTCTGTATTTGGAACCATTTTGTTTTCGCGGGGCATGTGATCCCGTATTTCGGGGCTTTTGGACTCTATTTGAGCGTTTTTTGCTTGGGCCCGGGTCACAGCATTACATTTTAGGCGATTTTTTCGAATAGAGGTTATTTCATCCTCCGAGTCCGACTCCATTCTATGGTGGACTTGCACTTTTACCATTATGTTTTGGCCATCTGTGTCTTCGCTGACTTCCCGTGGAATGCGGCTTAACGCGTCGGCATTCGTATTGTACTTTCCTGGTTTGTATTCGGTTTGATAATCAAATTCGGAAAGTTAATGGTGAAATCTCACCAGACGGGAAGTGGGATCTTTTACAAAAAAGACTTCTTTGAGAGGCTTGTGGTCTGCAGAGATCGTAAATCTTCGTTCTTGCAAGAAATATCTAAAGTTACGCGTAGCCCAGACTATGGCGAGGAACTCTTTTTCAATAGTTCAGTAATTGCGTTCCGCCTAGTTCAGTGTTTGGCTGGCGTAGGCAATGGGCTGATCGTGTCCTACTCCTCCTTGAACAGTTTCGAGAAATCGGGATATATAAGGAGTGGAGGGGAAATTAGTGAGGTTTTGATTTTCTCGAAGGCCTCCTGGAACTTCTCGGTCCATGTGAATTTGAGATCCGTGCGGAGCAAATTCGTGATGGGACGCACAATCTTGGAGAAATCAGGGATGAACTTTCGATAATAATTGGAAAGTCCAATGAAGGATTTTTTTTTTATACGATGTGGCCAAATCATAGGGGACAACCCTTTGATGCGTTAGTATGGTTTTGGCCAGAAGGGAATTAGGGTAAGGGAAGTGCGGAAGAGACGGAGTGGATTTGATTTCTTAATAAAAGCTCACGGGGTCATCTGGTCTCGAACCCGGGGCCCATGGAATGGTGGACGTGTGGCTCAACGCATTGATCCAACTCCGTCTCCGACAGGATTGAACCTGTCTTACAGTTCTGGGAACTGGGAAAGTTTGGACGCAAGCCATTTTACTGGGGTCTGGGAGTGCTCCTTCACTGGAACACTTGTGGCCTAGAAAAACAACCTCTTTTCTCAGAAACTGGCACTTTTTCGGCTGCAGTTTAAGGTTGTCCTCTCTCAAACGGTTGAACACTTTGCGGTTTATGTTTTTATGGTCCGCAAGATTTTTACCGTAGATGACTATGTCATCTGGGTAGACAAAGCGTTCCAAGCCTTGTAATCCTGTTAGAAAGAAATTCATTAAGCGTTGGAATGTGGCCGGGGCTCCTTTGAGCCCAAATGGCATACGCCTAAATTCATAGTGGCCGCGGTTTTTGGTCTATCTTGAGGATCGACGAGCACTTGGTGATAGCCGTTGGCGAGATCGAGGGTAGTAAAATACATAGAATGACCTAATTGGTCAAGAATATCCTCGATCCGAGGTAGCGGAAAGGAGTCACCAATTGTCTTTTCGATTAATTTACGAAAGTCGACGACGACGCGCCACCTCTTTTCACCATCTGGTCCCGCTTTCTTGGGGCCGAATAGGAGAGGTGAATTCCAAGGGATTTTACTTGGCTGCACTATGTCTTTTTCTAGCATTTCGCGAAGCTGTTCGTTTATTACATTTCGTTGCGTCTCTGGCAAACGATATATTTTCTGGTTTATTTATACTCGTAATAGAGTTGTGATATCGCTTGTTTTTTCTCCGCGCTCAGATTTACGTCCAGGCTGAGCTCTCCGCCTTACCTGGCGAGGCGCGGGTTATTAATTAGGTCTTCCGGATCTTCATACTCCGAGATTAAATATTTGATATGCTGTAAAGTGGCCATTTTTTCGGCGCTAGAAATATGTTGACCTTTCTCATGTTTATTTTTTCCATTACTTATGTTATTGAAATCAGAAATATTTTTATCTTTATTTTTATTTTCACCCCAATTTATTTTATTTAAATCACTCTTAATACTAAATGACGATGGAGTTGGGGCTTCTGAACCGCCGTAAATTGCCATATTTGAGGTTCATAGACATATTTGTCTTTCATAGACAGAAAACACTGTACTTAATACAGAGAAAATTTTAAACACTTTTTCATTGTATTAAAATTAATGTGACTTACAAAATAAAATTGTGAGAAGTTTAGTTCTACCAAATCAACCAATCTGCACGGTTGAAATAAATAAAATAAAAATATTTAATTTTAAAAATAAAATTAAATTAAATTATCTATTTACATAAAAGAATCAGATTGTATCTAATTTCTTCAATTAGGTACAATAAGAATTGAGGGGATTTTGGAAGCCTCAAACCAAAGGGACTACGCCCTATTATATCAAGGACTACATCAAGCTTCAAACATCCCCATTCACTTCATTGATGATCCCGTAATTTTTTTAAATAAGAAGAACCCCCAGCAGTGGTAAGGTACGCTCTTAATTTAAAAAAGAACGCATCAATACCCACCCATGGTAAGGCATCCTCGAATTAAAAATAATTTTAAATATACGCCACTAGACTGCTCCAAACCCAGGAACCATATCTTTACCACCAACATCAACAAGAAAGAAAACGAAGATATAACAACTTTATCCAAAGAAGATTAAAAACAAAAAAAGAGAAGAAGAACAAAAACGTAGAGAAGATTGAACTTTTATTTAATTTTAATTAGCCTTATTGTACAACAATACAATTTACACCCACAAAACAACAATTCTACAGCAACAATTAAAATTTATAATTTTTTATGGCATAAGGTTTTAATAATTTTTCTTTAAACGAATAATTATATTTTTTGTTATGTAGGGAAGGCAGGATTCTGGTCATCAATAATTACGTCATTAAAACTAAAATCGCTTTATTATTCCAAAGTTTCGATTATATTCATAATCATCCTCAGGGTTGTAGGGGTATTGGTTTTTCTTGATTACTACCTCTACTTTTGTGGAGGACAGGTGTTAACCTCCTTGTATGAATTCTGATTCCTTCTAATTCTTGACGTTTGTGGATTGCTCAATGATTTGAGTATCCTTGGTAAATGTGGTCAATGTTATTGTTGTTTTGTTTAGATTGGTTGGCCTCTTTGTCGGTTCTAAACGTTTGACTTCCTTCTGTTTGGTCTTCAGTTTAATCGAAGATTCTGATGCGGATTTAACGGTCGATGTATTATACTCCTTAGCCTCAATTTTGAATGTTTCCATAATTTCCTTTGAGTTCTGTGAAGGTTGTAATATTAGTTAGAATATTTATTCAATTTTTAAATAAAAGATTTTTCGTAAAATTTAAATATTTTTATTTTTAACTTTAATTATTTATTTTACTTATTACACTTGAAGGTTGAAAGTGAACTAGCTGTGGTACATATTTTCAGCTCTTTTATAGCCAGAAAATATGCAACCAGTTTACTGCGTTTTTGAACTGGAGCAGTAGCAGGTATTTTCATTGTATGTAAATTGTAGCTAACTTCAGAGTCAATCTAAAGCCGCCACATTACTCCCCTGCTAGTCAAACCTAGTTGAATTACTTGTTTGACGATTTAATAAAGAGTATAACTTGAAGGTGTTGAGACTTCTTCTATGAGAGGGAAGTCTTATGAGGACTGAACGTCTTCTTGCTGTGGTGATTGACTTCTTCCATATGAGAGGGAAGTCTTATGAGGACTGAACGTCTTCTTGCTGTGATGATTGACTTCTTCTATGTGAGAGGGAAGTCTTATGAGGACTGAACGTCTTCTTGCTGTGATGATTGACTTCTTCTATGTGAGAGGGAAGTCTTATGAGGACTGAACGTCTTCTTGCTGTGATGATTGACTTCTTCTATATGAGAGGGAAGTCTTATGAGGACTGAACGTCTTCTTGATGTGATGATTGACTTCTTCTATGTGAGAGGGAAGTCTTATGAGAACTGTTGGTCTAGTTAGACCTTTCAGTTCCTGAGGTGTGGTAATAAAGAGTATCAGTTGAAGGTGTTGACACTTCTTCTATGTGAGAGGGAAGTCTTATGAGGACTGAACGTCTTCTTGATGTGATGATTGACTTCTTCTATGTGAGAGGGAAGTCTTATGAGGACTGAACGTCTTCTTGATGTGATGATTGACTTCTTCTATGTGAGAGGGAAGTCTTATGAGGACTGTTGGTCTTGTTAGACCTTTCAGTTCCTGAGGTGTGGTTGTCAACATCGGGGTTGATGTTACTTGCGCTATGTTGCAGGTGGGTTGTTTTCAAATAGCAAATGCCTTACCGCTGGTGGGGGGCATTGCTATTTGAAGTTTGTCGGGGTGGTTGTTCTTCGAGTAGCAAATGCCTTACCGCTGGTGGGGGGCATTGTTATTTGAAATTTGAAGGTGAGTTGGTATTTGTTGAGAGGAGGACACGTGTTAACCTCCTTGGGAATTGTCTCCTCAATAGCAGTACCTTACCACTGGTGGGGGGCACTGCTAATTGAAGGTGGGTTGTTGTCGTCGGGGTCACCAATGTAGGGGTATTGGTTTTTCTTGATTACTACCTCTACTTTTGTGGAGGACAGGTGTTAACCTCCTTGTATGAATTCTGATTCCTTCTAATTCTTGACGTTTGTGGATTGCTCAATGATTTGAGTATCCTTGGTAAATGTGGTCAATGTTATTGTTGTTTTGTTTAGATTGGTTGGCCTCTTTGTCGGTTCTAAACGTTTGACTTCCTTCTGTTTGGTCTTCAGTTTAATCGAAGATTCTGATGCGGATTTAACGGTCGATGTATTATACTCCTTAGCCTCAATTTTGAATGTTTCCATAATTTCCTTTGAGTTCTGTGAAGGTTGTAATATTAGTTAGAATATTTATTCAATTTTTAAATAAAAGATTTTTCGTAAAATTTAAATATTTTTATTTTTAACTTTAATTATTTATTTTACTTATTACACTTGAAGGTTGAAAGTGAACTAGCTGTGGTACATATTTTCAGCTCTTTTATAGCCAGAAAATATGCAACCAGTTTACTGCGTTTTTGAACTGGAGCAGTAGCAGGTATTTTCATTGTATGTAAATTGTAGCTAACTTCAGAGTCAATCTAAAGCCGCCACAGGGTAATAACAATTTTCTAACAAGAACTATGGAAACGAAATTTCAACATGAATAAAATAGAAACGCAAAAAACACTACTTACAACCAACCTATCTCCATACCATCTTCTTTCAACTCTCGCAACAAAATTTAAAAAATTTAAAAACTGTTTTACATCATATATATATATATAAAAAAAAATAAATTAATAGTTAAGACATGAAAAATACAAATAAATTTAACATTTTTTTGAATTTAAAAAACTGCAAACATGTTAATAGAAATCTATCAAGCCCCAAGATGTCTGGCACTGTCAACAACTTTCAATGAGGATCTCTTTTCGCCTTCTATCATCACTGCTTATTTCCAACAAACAAGAAACAATTCATACAGCAGAAAAGTTTCAAATACTATAGATAACAATATATTTTTTTTGGTATCACAATGAATTTGGTACCAAGGCGAGAAAATGTATTTCGACGTATTCATATTAAATGTTGTAATACTAACACTATTAATCAAAACAACTAAATAATCACTCAGTGACAGGGCCGCAGATAGTTGGGGGGGGGGGGCGAGGGGGCCCGGGCTTTCAAAAGGGGCCCGCCATCTAAGTCATGAACAGACAAGTTTTTCCATTTTAATTATATATATATATATATATATATATATTATATATATATATATATATATATATATATATATATATATATATATATATATATATATATATATATATATATATATATATATATATATATATATATATATATATATATGTATATATATATATATGTTTCACGATCGCAAAAGTGTAATATACTAGACAGATTTTAAATTGAAAGTCACTCATTCAATTGGATATGGGCCCTTAAACGCTAAGTCCCCGGTCCGAAATTCCTTCGCCGGGGCCCGTATGTGGTACCCCCGGGCCCGAATTTTGTCTCTACGGGCCCTCTTCAGTGAACAATATATTTTTAAACGTTTATTTCTTTATGATAGAGAAAATAAATTTAAATTTCTGATAGATACAGACGCAGATATTTCTGTAGTTCCTAATGAATTTACTAGAAAATACAACAAAGACACTAAATTATACTTATCAGCTGCAAACACTAAATTATACTTACTTATCTTCCATCAATACGTGTGGTACTGAACTCCTCAAGGTAGATTTTGGTCTCCGACGAGATTTCACATTTCCGTCTCTAATAGCAAATGTAAATAAACCAATTATTGGGGCCGACTTTTTAACCAAATTTGATTTATAAGTGTATTTAAAAAACAAAAAATTACTAGATGGAACAACAACGTTAAGTGTGAGTGGAACCACGGTAAATGCAAATACTGCAACTGCTCGTTACTATGCGATCAGTAATGACTGTGGTAAAATTTTTCAGGATTTCCCACATTAATACAACCACCTCGTTATGATCTACCGGTAAAACATAGAGTGGTGCATCACATACAAACTGAAGGACAACTTCTTTTTTCACGTCCAAGACGTTTAGATGGACATGAACACAAAATAGCTAAATTAGAATTTGATCATATGGTCAAATTAGGTTTGTGTCAATTATCATCTTCTCCAGTCTGATCTCCACTATATCTAGGAGCAAAGAAAAATTCTTCTGATTGCCGACCATGTAGAGATTATCGTCGTCTCAACGCAATAACAGTTCCAGATAGGTACTCTTTAGCTCACATTCAACATTTCTCAATGAACTTAAATGGTTGCGCAATATTTTCAAAAATTGTTTGATAAGAGCTTATCATCAAATTCATTCAATTCATTCAAAGATTTATGGACTAAATAATTAAGAATTTAGATTTTGCCTTCATCTACATTGACGATATTATAGTAGCCAGCAAAACCGAATCTGAACATAAAAATCATTTAGAACAAATTTTCAAACAACTTTCAGAGTTCGGAATCAAAATTAACTCATCCGATTGCATTATTGGAGTTGGAGCTTTGAATTTCCTCAGTCACAAAATTACAAAAGATGGCATTTTACCTTCAGAAGACCGAGTCAAAATTATTACAAATTTTCCTTCTCCAAATTCTACAAAGTAAGTACAACAATTTATTGGCATGGTTAATTATTCATATTCATTAATTACATATTATACACAAGATTTAAAATCTTTTATTGTACAATTAAAACAAAATGCAAGAAATATTAATTGAGAAAGAAAAAAAAGAAGAGATAAATAGAACAGGAAATAAGAAAAAAAATATTTAAAATTAATTTACATAGCTACTTTAGATGCTTCAGTGTAGAGAGACAAGACCCGAGTAAAAGTACCAATCAAGCAAAGTGATTATTTAAAAGACGCCTGAATGCACTGCCAGTGCCAGCCGTTTGAATATTTAGAGGAAGACTATTCCATAAGCGAATTAACATAACTGATTTCCTAAACCGCGGTACTATTAAATTTCTGTTTCGCTGAGATGTTGTAAATTGGAAGTATTCACGGAGGTATGGTGGTTTGTTCCATTTAAGCAGCTTGAATAGAAACAGCAACGCTCGTCGTTTCAGGTAAATCTCCAGACTGGACCCGACAAGGCTTAATCTGATAGGTGTGATATGGTCAAACCTTCGTAGTCCGTGAATAAACCTAATACAATCGTTAAAATCAACCTCTAATCGACGTGCACAGTGACTGTCTAAGTGAGGAAAAACCAAGCTACCGAAGGTAAAATGGGGCAGTATCAATGCTAACCAAATCCAGACGAGTACTTCTCGGAATAATATAGGCTGACAACCAAAGTCTTCGTAATCCAGCATATATCTTGCCAATTCCCGCACTTATATTTGCACAGCAGTTCATTTCTTGTTACAAAATAATACCAAGATTAGTTATTTTACTTAGGACTGGTAATGGAGAACCATTTAACATTATCTGAGGAGCATAACTTAAAACAAGAGGATAAGTATAAAACATGAGAGAGTGAGATTTTCGGGGGTTCAAAAATAATCTGTTCGCAATTGACCAATCAAATATTCTAACAAGATCGGTATTTATACGTTCGATGCAGTCCTCAAGGAGCCCAATAGGCCTACCCAAATAGATCTGAACATCATCAGCGTAAAGATGGATTTTCTCATCAAGCACCACACTTGGCAAATCCTTGATGAAGAGGCTGAATAAAAGCGGTCCCAGTATTGATCCCCGTGGTACGCCCCGTGAAAGAACCAATGGACCAGAGATTACGCCATCGATCTGCACTCTTTGGGAACGATCTGACAAGAAACATGCTATCATAGAGGCAGCACATGAGCTAAAGTTGAAATACGTGTGTAATTTGTGAATAAGTAAGCTGTGGTCACCGCAATCGAAGGCTTTAGAAAAATCCAATAATGTTAAAGCTGTGAAGTGATCATTATCCGTGTATTTTCTTATGCCAGTGGATACTCTCAAGACAGCCGTCTCTAAACTATGAAAAGATCTGAAACCAGATTGCCAACAAGATAGGAATACGTTCCCCTCGACATAAGCCAGTATATGCTTGGACATAATATTTTCAAGTACTTTCGAGAAAAAGCACAAAATGCTTATTGGACGGAAGTCGGTTATCGATACTGCAGAAGACTTCTTAGCGATGGGCAATACAGTGGCAGCTTTCCAACTTACAGGAAACGAAGAGGACATTAACCATGTGTTCACAATGTGGAGGATGTAATCGGCAAAGAAAGGAAGCAGTACCTTAATAAAACCGGGCGATAAGTTGTCAGGTCCAATTGCTGTGGATTTAATTGAGCCCACCACAGATAGTAATTCATCTAGATTTACATTTCGAAAGTAAAACGGGTCAGGAAGGCCATCCACTGAGGCATCAGGCAAGTTCGCAGGAAAAATACTTGTTGAATTCATCGGGTTTACACTGGTTGCAGTAAAGGCAGAATTGAGTTCATCTGCATCAAAAGGCCATCAAATCCTGTCCTTGCCATGAATACCAGCGTTATTTAGGTTACGGTATAGAGCTCGCGGGCCGAGGTCGGTCCTTAGTTTCACACTAAAATAGTGTCGTTTAGCCCCTTTGATTGCTGCCGTAGCTTTATTACGGGCGATTTTGTACAGCAAACGCGCCTCTTCGGATTTAAGGCGCTTGTAGCGTTGAAATAAGTATTCCCGTTCTGCGATTAGAGCTTGCACCCCAGGTGAAAACAGGATTGACAAGGATTAGATCCAACATCGAAGGATTGGAGGAATTAAAGTAGGTCGGGTAGGAATTGACTACATTAAGTAGAAGAGACTGAATGAGATGTGTGAACTATTCTGTTCTATTATTCTGCCGTAGCAAGTCCACATTGAAGTAACCCCTATGATTACATTAGGATAACGTCGAGTTAGGTGAGATATAACATTTTCAAATTCTTTAATGTGGTCGCCATCAAAGCAATTTGGTGGACAGTACACTGAAGAAAGTACGAATTTTTCAATTCCAGAGCTAACCTCCACGCAGAGAAATTCAATAGGTTTGTCCACCGATGAAGCAAGGTATCTAGCCCTGATGCTTTCCCTTTCGTATATCGCAACACCCCCACCCACTCGACCCTTGCGGTCGTTGCGAAATAGTTGATAACCAGGAATAGACACAAAAGAGGTCAAAATGTCATAGTTTAACCATGTCTCACTAACAGTTACAACATCTAAAAATCAAAACAACACTTGTTGATCTCGAGCAAACGTCAGAAATATAAGAATTTCTTAACACGGTCGGCGTTTCTAATGAAGGAAAGTTAAGCTCCCTTAGCTGGTTATCAACAACATCCACACTTAGATCAGAGAATATATAACTCAATTTCAAAATCACTCTTACCCTATCCAAACCCAAGAAACTATCTCTCATCATATAAGCCAGCACCACCAAAACATCCAGGAGTCATTATAAACACAGAATAAGGAATTTTCATGCAAGTTTCTCCACACAAGAAGCATCATTAAATTAGAGTCAATAAACATTAGGTTAAATTCAAATATTTGAAATCAAGTAAAATTGAATTAATCCCCTATCCTGTTAAAGAAATCGAGCTTACTATTGAAAAAGAAAAACAGAGATAAAAGACTTAGATAGTAAATAATAGCTAACCAAAAATTTAAAAATGGTAATACTAGGTTATTAAATAAATGTAACAAATTCAAAAGAAAATAATTTAGAAGGAATAAAATCACTAGGAAATAAACAATATATGATAAACTGATAAATTAAAAATAACTATAAAATCCTACGATATTAACGAAAAGCAAATTCAAAAGACAAGTAAATTTAAATTCCAAAGAGACACCTTAAATTAGCAATGACAATGACAATCTCTTTATTGTTAACAGCAATACATATTCACTTATGTCCTAACATGATTTTTTTTTAGTATAATCCTATCAAAAGTACTTCGGATTGAAATGCTCCTCTTTTTACTAGGCTATCGTATATAACACAAAAGCACACATTTGATTTTCACTTGGAGTGTAATTATTTTTCTATAAATGTATTCCCAGCCAGTCACAATCCACTGTCTTTTTGCTGAGCTCTTTACCTCTTTTGGATGTGTGAATCTTAAAACTAACTTACGTACTACCAACCTAAAACTAAAAGAGAACCCAATACAGGTTCTTATTGCAGCTGTTTTCTTGTGTCGGTGAGCCACGCCAGCGTGAGAACAATACGAACTTGTTTTCGCAATGGCATGTCTAACCCACACACCAAAAGCGCTCTTATTTGTATTTCAGTTTTCTCTATCACGTGACATCACATATTGCTTGTTTCTTTGGCTTTGCCATCATTTACATTGCCTACTTCTAGGACTTTATTTTGTATATTTCCTTCCCAATATGAGATAATAATATGTTATTTAAAATAAACAGGTTTTGATTAGATATTGATTAGCCTCTATAATTATTTTTATTAGCATGCTGATAGAAGATTGGAACTGTATTTTCTCTATCAAAGGTAAACATACTTTACTTTGATTTCTCCTTGATATGATTAAAAGGTGATAAATAATATGCTAGCTTACTATTATAATGCTTTTGGCTGTCTGCAGCTTCCCTAATTAGGACATTGGAATGATTTTCACTCCTTACATTATTCTTATCCATGACGTTAATTAGGTATATCATCAGGTGTACTATGCATGCCTCCCTCATTATATATTTGTTACTGAAACGTTTGTGTCTAGTTTTGTAGTTTTTATTTATGCAGATTCTAATTAGTTTTCTTTCAAACTGACTAAAAATTCTTTGGCCAATGTTAACGAGATTGTATGCCAGATAGGGAACGCGTATGTAATTATGGGTCTTATAAGTTGCTTGTACATTAATAATTTCGTTTTGGAACTTAATGCTTTGTTAAAAAATAAGCTTTTGAGAGAATAAAAGGCCTTTTTTGCCTTAGTTAGTGCAGCCCTTCCCTGTTTATTAAATTTGAGTCTGTTTTGGAAAAGCACTCCTAGATATTTAATTTCTTCTTTTAGAGGTATAGTGTTCTTATATATTTGCGTTTTAACTACTCTGCTTTTTGTAATTATGTCCGTTTCAATTGTCTTCCCATATGCGTTTCTAATACATATTGATTCCGACTTGCCTTTGTTAATTTTTATGCCCCATGTTTTGTAATAATCATTAATTAGTTCTAAGTGTTCATTGACTGTCTTTGATGGCACCAATGGGCATAAGTTATCTGCATATACTAGGGTATCGTCAGCATATAACAATACTTTTGAGACAATATTTCCATCATTATCCTGTTTGTTAATACAATTATTAAAAATAATTGTTAAAAAATTTATCGCTGATTTTGGCAGATATTTTAAAAAACTATTTGTTATTTCATCCATTCCTGATGAAATCTTCCTATTTGTTCTGTAGGTAATAATTTCTTCTACATTACACTGTTGCACAAATTCATTTCTAAACACCCTAGGAGCGTCTGATGGATTACAGTCATTGAACTCTGTTATTCTTTTAACCTGATTATTTTCACCTTCGTTTCTGTAGCTATCTCTGAAACTTTTTACCCTTTCCTTAACCTCTTGATTAGTTATATGATCATATGTTGGATCCTTTTTGTCATATATGGTAGTATAGTAGTCAACAACAGTTTCTGTAATATCATTTGCATCGTTGACTATCATCTGTTCGTTATTTTGTCCGTTTACCACAATTCCATTTGTTGTGATTCCCGCCTTTCTTCCCGTGACTCGATTTATCTCCCTAAACGCTTCAGGACCAGGTCTAATCTTTTCAAGATGTTTACTGAATACTTTGTCATTGTACATATCTATTTTAATTCTGATAATGATTTTAGCTGATTGACTCTATTCATCAGGGCAATGTATTCAGGATGGTTCAAGTTGCATGTTCTGTCAAGAATCCTCTTACTTTTCCATCTAGTTTTGCGTTTTTCCCTCATATCATTTATGATATCTTTTGGCATTCTTAGATATTTCTTTTTGGATTGGCTTAGTACCTTAGCATGCTAATGTCAGATTTAACCATGTTCCAATCAACGTTTTTGTAGTCATACATGGTTTCGGGTTCACTAAATTCAATTGTTAGGCTTTTGAATTCAGTGTTTAGGATTACCACATTGAGATCGTTTCAAATTTATGGAGAGTGCATTGCTGATTATAAACAAGTCAAGAATTAATCCGCTTCTAGGAAACGTAGGTTTCATTGGGGACACAATTTCGTAGCTAATACTACCCCTATCCCTCATCCAATCCGTTATTATTTTACCAAAGTCATTACATTTCGAGTCCCCAAAGGAGGTGTGTCTTGAATTAAAATCTCCTGCTATGATAATATCATTGTATGACTCCGCCAAGTCATCCAATGTTTTCAATAAATCTCTATATTGTTCCGCCGTTATAGAAGCTGAGACGTAAATGCACACCAGTAGTACATTTTTAGCCTGATGATCTTTCCATATTTTTATTTTTGCCGAAGTTATTTGCATCGTGGAATCAATAAAAACCCTTTCATATCTATGGGTATTTCTTATCCCTATTAATGTACTGCTATTGTTATCATTCCTGATTACGTTATAGTTGTCAATAATTACTCTGTGTTTCGCGTTTAAATTTGTTTCCATGAAAAAATTATGTCTACTTTTAGTTCATTAGCAAGCTCAGTTATTAGTGCCCTTATATTTTGAGCCTTAAGGCTGCATACATTTAAGTTAATTAATTTTAATTTATTTGTACCCATTAGAGATTCTGAATTAAAGTATTATTGCAAATTTATTTTGTTGAATATAGTTAGCATTTTTAAAATATAATATATTTAATTTATTTACCATTGAGAGAAAGAATTCTGAAATATAATTTTAGATACTCAGTATTTGATTCTGCTTTTGGTCTGTTAGCATATTTTCTATTAAAGTTTTTAATGCTTTCGATAATTTCATCAAAATTATCGAATCGTTCATAGCCTTCATTCAAAAAATTTTCAAAGATATTGCTCTGTTTGTTGTTTTGATTATTATTATTTTCATAGTAAATGCTTTCGCTTGCCCTATTTTGTGGAAAATTCCTTTATTGAGTGGGGGATACTTATCTCTAAATTTGTCCGCGAATGACCTCCCCGGAGTCACTCGTGAACTGCTAAACCTCTTGGTGTTAGCATCTATGTTTTGATTGTGTCTTTTTGTGTCTCTAATTTTTTCCACATATTTTTTAATAGAAAGAACATCCCCTATAGCTTGCCGGATGCACTATTTCTCCGCAGTTTGCTCATTTAGTCTTTTCCTCTTGCCTTAACTGGCATTCTCCCTGTTTGTGCGTTCCCGCACATCTTACACATTTCGCTACTCAGAAGCAATTAGTTGCAAGGTGCCCATAAACTTGGCATCGCTTGCATCTTACAGGCCCTTCACTTTTGACCCCCTCCCAATGCATCTTACAGTGGAAAAGATGAGTAATATTATTAATAATATCAGCCTTATTAGTTTGTGGATCGAAAAGGATCCTAAAAATGTTCAAGTTAATATTTTCTTCTATTGACCTTTTAGGCGTAAATAAGCTAACGATTTCTACCTTGGTGTCTGGCATGATCTCATTTATTTCTTGTTTAATTTCTTCTGTAGGTATCAGATAATTCATTCCTTTCACAAGCATTACAATAGGCCTCTCGCCTTTAGGCGTATATGTATATGCTTCGAATTCCCCACTTCCCACTTGACTATCATAGTCAATTACCTTAAGGAGTCGTTCCCTGGCTTCCCTATGGTCTTCCCTAATGTATATTTTTGATTAAAATCTATTAATTTTGAATATTAAAATTTGCATTGCATTTTTGTTTTAAGAATACTCTAATACTTTCAATTTTTTCCGCTGACATAATAATCGGAGGTAAATATTTTAATTTTTTGATTGGTTCATTGACCACTTTTGATTTAGCATGCAGTTTATTTGAAATATTAATATTAATATTTTTGTTTTGGCTTTTGCCAGTATTAACTATATTGGCCTCTGAGGGCTCGTTATTTTTTGGGGAGCATTTATTAATATTTAAATTTTGTTTAAAGCTATTCATTTTTTTAAATTAATATAGTCTTCACCTACTTCTTTTCTAAACACCTCGTACCTATTTATAGAAATGTGTTTCTTATAGTTGTCCTTCGTTGGCGTTTGCTCATGCGTCCTTTTGGTGTGACGCGTTGGTGGAGTTCTAAATACTTCCTGCGGGAAGTCGTATTCCATGCTGACATCCTCAAATAATTTGCTTTGCATTTTTAATCTTTATTTCTTCATCCAGAAAATTGCTGTTTATGTACATGTCCGTTTGGCTCGGACTTATATTTTCCTTGTTTTGTGTTTTGTTTATATTTTCCCTGAAAGGAGAAGCATTACTTTTAATTAACAAGTCCCTACGGGACGATACGGTAACCTTTTCGGCGCTTTGTATTTTTAGCTGCTGTTGCTGCTGTATTTGCAGTTGCTGTTGCTGCTGTATTTGCTGTTGCAGTTGCTGCTGTATTTGCAGTTGCTGTTGCTGCTGTTGCTTTTGCAGTTGCTGTTGCTGCTGTTGAATTTGCAGCTGCTGTTGCTGCTGTTGCACCTGCAGCTGGTGTTGCTGCTGTAGAATTAATGGTGGTGGCCCCATTTTGCTGTCTTCTGCCACTTCGGCTAAACTAATTACGGACTTTGCCGCGTCCATTTTTTATATTTGTGCAGGTTTATTGTGGAGTCCTGCCGACTCTGACTCGTTTGCTTTGGGCTAACGAAGCCTATAACATCTTCAGTGGGTAAAACTACTTCTTGGCTTTGAGCTTGTGATATCAAATCACTGCTTACATAATTATAGCTTGCCACTATAATAAAAAGGTACGGGTTAGTGCGCGCGCACTAAGTACAAGGCTACAGTAGCCGAAACTGCCAGAATACGCTTTGTTTTTAGGTTTAATTTTCCCCAAGAAATAACGAGCCTACAGGTACGCAACAGGTGTTTCCCTGGGCTTTCGTGATAAGAACAAAAGAAATATTTAGCAAAACACTAATTTTTAACTTTTCCCACTTTATCACTGAGAATATATGCGCTTTTGTGTTTATATAACTACTAATTACCTTACTGAGTCCCTATCTCCAGTAATTTTAAAATTTTTGCAAAGGGACGCCTAGCCGGCAAACCGACGCCACAATACGCAGGTGCAATGTTGCACTTTGCGCCTTTATCACTTTCCACTTTCTAATTAGCATAGAATTCCCTAATAATTCCGAGCACCGAGCAAAAAGCAAAACGAACAAAACTCCAACCTTCCCGGAAATTGCCTGAACGTCACGATGAAACAAGAGTACCAACTTCCGCGACCTCAACAGCTTTCCGCACCGGTTGCGTTCCACGTGTGCAATCCTTTTCCCTTGTCGGTATTCCACATCAAAATCATACTCGAGTAATTTTAACCACCATCGAGCTATACGTGGGACTAGTTCCTTTTTATTCATAGTGGACTTCAGAGCCTCACAATCCGTTATAACTTTAAATTTTTTCCCTAGTAGATAAACGCGGAAACGTTGCACAGTTTCGACGACATCGAGACATTCCAATTCGAAACTGTGGTATTTGCATTCGTAATCATTCGTCTGCCGGCTGAAATATGATACAGGGCGTAGCTCGTTGTCTTCACCTCTTTGCATTAGTATACCCGCTAGTCCGATCAGTGTGTATTTCGTGTTCGTAATGCGGGTTGTACAGGGCAGGAGTGGTTTTGACGTAAGTATTTTTTTAAGGGTCGCAAAGGCTTCTTCATGTTTCTCAGACCATTCAAATGATGCTTCTTTCCGAAACAGCTGGGTTAAAGGTCGGGCTATAATTGTATGCTCCGATACAAATTTCCGGAAGTAGCTGGTTAGTCCCAGAAATTGCCGCAGTTCGTGAACATTTTGTGGACGTTTAAAGTTTTTAACTGCTGTTGTTTTTGTCTCTTTTGGGCTCATGCCTGCAGAACTGATTTCGTATCCTAAAAATTTTATTTCGGGTTGAGAAAAGAATGATTTCTCCAGCTTGAGGGTAAACCCTTCCTCTAGAAGTAACTGCAGAAATCGACGTAATTTGTCCAATCCATCTAAGAAGCTTTTGCAGGGGATCAAAATATCGTCGATGTAGACCAAAACTTCACCCGGATTCATTTCAGAGCTATAAAGTTCATTGCCCGTTGGAAAACTGAAGGAGCATTCGAAAGCCCAAAGGGCATGCGCTTGAATTCGAATTGTCCGTTGGGGGTTGAAAACGCGGTTAAATGTTGGCATTTTTTTTCTACCGGTATCTGGTAATAACCTGACGCGAGGTCTAGAGAAATGAAAAACTTATTGTCGCTCACTAAAGGTAATAGTTCCTCAATTACCGGGATTGGATATTTATCTTTAACCGTAACCGAATATAATTTTCGAAAGTCTATGCACATACGATAGTCACCAGATTTTTTTCTGACTAGCAAAGCCGGTGATGAATACGACGATATCGACGGCTGTATTATGTCGTTCTCGAGTAATTCTTGTACTAATTTCTGCAAAATATCACGTTGGGAAAATGGAATTCTATATGGTTTGAACTAGATGGGCTTGTGGTCCAAGAGTTCTATAGTAATCGCAAAATTCTTGGCACACCCTAGTTCAGAAATTTTTTTCACGAAAACATTTCGATATTCGTTTAGTAGGTTAACCAATGTAGTCTTTTCATCTATTGAAAGAGTATCACCAAAATTCACCTCTTCTAATAAAATATTGTCATAGTCAATTAAATTAAGAATATTTACCTCGCTGTTGACTATGTTAGCCTTTTGCTGTTTGTGGTTACCGTTCGCACTGTCGCTGACATGAAGGTTCATTTCTGCTTCCAAATACGCTTTATCGTGACTGTCGCTGCTTTCACATTTGCTAGCGCCCGCAACAGAAGCCATTTCCTCGGCCCCGTCTCCTAATTCATTTAGCACTGTATCGAAAGTAAGCCCTGCATTAACTTTATCCGCAGATCCGTCCATATGACATCCCGTGTAAAGTTGTTTTTTCTCTACGCGAACCTCATTATCTTCTTTCACTACTCTTACAAAGGGTAAATCAACGAAATTCTGACCTATTAGTACGGAAGAGTCAATAGAAGAGTTTGGTACAATATAAAAATCAATTTTTGCTGCCACATCTCCGATGTTTACATTCGCCTCTACTTTACTGACTGCAAAACATTTTCCATTTCCGAACCGCTTTAGTGTAACATTACACGCGATTTGCTTGAGTTTCAACTTCTCAGCTACAGAATGTTTAATTACCGATACATCACTTCCTAGATCCAAGAAAGCGTCCACAGAGAAATGATTAAGCTTAATTATTTTGCAATATTTGTCTCTACGAATCAATGACGCTCTAGCACTTTGTTTACTATCGCTGACCTTGCAGTCACTGCTCTTATGTCCAACCTTCTGACACTTTTGACAACGATCTCGTTTTTGCGGCTTTGAGCAATTGATCGAGATGTGCCCAAACTCACCCCAATCAAAACATTTTTTGTCATCTCTGTTTGAATTACGGCTTCTTGATTGCCCGCTTTCGTCTGCTTTATGTGAAATATCGTTTTGCATTTTAATATTCTCCTCATAACGTTGCAAGTTCTCTAGTACTTGTGCCGGTGATTTGAACTCCTGCAATAAAAGCGTGCGCTTAATCAGATGATCATCAATATTATTTATTAAATAACGAATAATTGCTGAATCACTTAGCCTGGAACGATTTGCAATGGAAACGATGTCGTAGTAAAATTGCGAAAATGATTCACCATGTTGTTTTCGACGTTTTGTGAGTGCAGCGTGCACCTCTGCTTCGTCTCGAAATGATGGGAATGCTCTTGCTCTTGGATTTTGCTATGCCTGCCAATTTTGACGTCGCACTAAATAACACCAACTTCTCAGTCCAGTTGTAGATGGTGCTCAAATTCTCAATTTGTTGTATCCAATGTTCGCTGGATATGCCAAATTTTGCTGATGGATGGAACTCAGGTATGAGCATGCGTATGCTTGTTGGATCACAATAACAAGAACTAGGAGGTAAACCAACATTGTTTACTGGGGTCGCATTATTACTTGCGCTTGCTGAAGAATTGTCGGACAAAGCTTTCTCGCGGCGAAGTAACTCCAACTCACGTTGCAACAACTCCTTTTCTCGCTTGAGTAATTCGATTTCGCGGCCTTTGGGTGAACTTTCTCCATTAGGTGTACTGCTCTGATGGGTCTGTGGTTGAAATGTATGCTCCACTACTGACTGCAGCGTTTCCACGCCCGAATCTCGAACAGTTGACTGGTCCCGATGAATATTTTCGTTCGACGTACTCATGATCGTAAAGCAAATGTCCGAGTAAAGTGCACGTGTTGAAATCACTTTTCGGAGTAGATCCCACTTCTGATAATGTTGAACTGAAATGAGGATGGTCGTCGAGAGGATTCTGAGGGAAAAAGTCGATTTAAAAATTAAAAGGAGAAATACTAATTTAACAAAATTTATTGGCTCCTAGCAAAACCACCGTAAACTACAAGCCATGAACTGGACTTTTACATGTGGTCGTAAATGGTCTGACTGAATGGTCATATTTACATTGTTTCTTATGGTAGCCAGGGGGTCATTTTTCCTTAAACTCGCCCTAGCGCCAAAACTATTAGTTATATGAAAAGATTAGTCTTATATTAACTTAAAGCAGACTAAATGATCTTTCTAATAAAGTAAAAACATGTACACCTTATTAAACAAAATAACAAGAAATCTTTGATTAAACGTAAAATTTTAGTCGCAAACCAAATTTTCATCCTAAACGCAAGCAGTAAGTCATGGTCCGACAATGCTCTGTCGCTTGTATTTTCTTTAAATTTCCAGTTCCGCACTTTTATGCTTAAAAATGTTTATTATTTTCTTAAGTAGGGTATGAATATTTTTACTTCATTCGAAAGATTGTTTTGTTTACTTCAAGTAGAACAAAACAATTTTTTCATAGAAGTTATAGTTTAGGCATTAGGATGAGTTTAAAGAAAAATCACCCCCCGGCTGCCATAAGAAGCAATGTAAACTTATCGAAAAACCAGACCATTTTGGCCCTAATGTGTGTGCGTGAAATTCGTCAGTTCATGGCTTGTAGTTTACGGAGGTTTTGCTCCTAGTGTTACACAATTTTCGGTCCGGTGTTG
Source organism: Leptarthrus brevirostris (assembly GCA_964036015.1). NCBI lineage: Eukaryota > Metazoa > Arthropoda > Insecta > Diptera > Asilidae > Leptarthrus > Leptarthrus brevirostris. The sequence goes on along the minus strand of CAXIWC010000138.1, from coordinate 1,635 downwards.
TCTTGTCGACTGTTGCTAAGAGAGAGAGAGCACCGAGCAAAAAGCAAAACGAACAAAACTCCAACCTTCCCGGAAATTGCCTGAACGTCACGATGAAACAAGAGTACCAACTTCCGCGACCTCAACAGCTTTCCGCACCGGTTGCGTTCGGCTAACACATGTACATAAATTGGACTGGCAGAAGAGAAGCCCTCCAGGTGTGACAATTTAATGGCCCTCCGCCTACGAAAAGCAGTCAAGAAAGCTCGTTGTTCAGAGTGGCAGGAGAAACGAACTATAATTGGAGTAGTTTGCCCTGCAGACTTAGCTCGGATTCGGAATGCGTCAGTAACAGCTGAGACTGGATGATCGATTATGGTTGCAATTCTCTTAACCATTTGAAGCGGATTTTCTCTTGGCTGGGGAGGTATTCCTTTAATTACTACGTCCCTCAGGCGCAGTGGGCGATGGAGGTCGTCGATCTGCCGACGCAGCAAATCATTGCTCTCTTGGAGTTTGTTTATAGACTTCTCATGCTTTGAGAGCTTATCATTGAGGGCACAAACTGCATCATCGATTTTCGCAGCGATCCGAGCCTCCAGCTCCAGTATGAGAGCATCAATTTTTTTTACAAGGCGAGCTTCCATTGACTCTTATATTTTGTCCAGTGTGACTGATTGGATATCGGTGGAACCAGGGTCCTCTGTATGCAGTTTTGCAGTTCTGCGAATGACAATCTGGCTATTATCCTCTCCAGTTGATGCTGATGGAGTTTTCTCTTTCCTAAGCCCCTTGAGTGACATTGTGCTCTGCAGTACTTAATAAAGAGCGATGCCCAACGTATACAAATAAAGCCAAGAACCGCAACACAAAACAACCGCTACCACAAAGGTTCAAAAAGAAATGTTATTTTAGCAAAACTTTTGAAAATCTCAAGAGTTTGATAACTGATCAGCCTCGAAACCGATACTTATGCACTGCACAAATCAGTCTACTATAATAAATGCAATATTTTAGCGCTCGAACACTTAATTTAAAATATAAAATCCGGAGCCGATTAAATTACGTCTACTCTCTAGTGTTCATACTATTATAGATTCATTTCTAATCTAGCCAATGTCTTAAATCCAATTCACAGTAATCTGGCACAACTTCTTAAAAAGAAACCGAATAATACTAAAAAATTCTCCTGCCCACAAGAATGTGAAAATCAAATTAACATAATCAAAGAATCTTTCTCAGAAGCAATCCGCTTGAAAATTCTAAATTTAATTTAACCGTGGACGCTTATGCTTTTGCTGTTGGTGCAGTTCTCCAGCAATTCAATAAAAATGATTGGGAACCTAGAGAATTTTTCTCCAAGAAATTACAAGTTTCAGAAATGAAGTATTCAGCTTTTGATAGAGAACTTTTGGCTCTAACCATTAAACATTTTAGACACTTTCTAGAAGGTAGAGATTTTATTATTTTTACAGACCACAAACCGCTAATTACAGCAATATTGTCTAAAATGGAACCGCGTACACGACAAACACGACATTTCGACTATATCACCCAATTCACCTCTGATATCAGACATATAAAAGGAAAAGCAAATAAAGTACAGTAGTGATGCGTTGTCTAGAATTTCTGTTGAGTTTCGAAAGTTCGAAAAAT
>CAXIWC010000137.1:20000-25452 GCA_964036015.1 Leptarthrus brevirostris | reverse complement strand
TATCAAAAAAGAATATGTTTCTTGTAAAAATGATCTTAAATAGTCAAATTAAATTATACACGTTTCTCTTTATATTATGAATATGTGGTAATAAATTCTTGGTTGATTGATAGACTGATGTTTGCTGACTAGATAAACTAGTCAACTACTCTGCCAATCTTCATTAGTTGATTGGTTGATTGCCTGATTGGCAGAGTAGTTGACTAGTTTATCTAGTCATTTAACATTAGTCTGTCAACCAACATTGTAACCTAATACAACTTACCGGGAAATATTCATCTATAAATTGATGAATTAATGCGGCTCGTTAAGTCATCAATAAACATTGTAACCTAATACAAGTTGGTCAGTCCTACACTGTGAAAAATTGGGAGAAATTTACTTGAAATTAACGCGGCCCATCAGCTCACCAATCAACATTGTAACCTAATACAGTTTCAATATGTGAATTCGGTATATATATATCAAATTCTATTAGGTTACAATGTTGGTTGATGACTTAACGAGCCGCATTAATTCATCAATTTATAGTCAACCTCAAATTATCATATTGTAGAGACATAACTGCAACCAAATTTGTGCATTAAACATTATTATTATCATATATGAAATTGTAAAAGGTTACAAAGTTGGTTGACAACTAGCCGAGCTGATTTAATTCACCATTTTATAGATAATACAATTTCAATTTGTGCATTCAGTATGCACATTATTATTATCATATATTAAATTGTATTAGGTTACAAAGTTGGTTGATTACTGGACGGGCTGATTTATTATCACAACCATATGAAAGACTTTCATAAAAATTACTCAATTTAGCATTTTAAAGCTATTTGCGAGAACTTACAAAAATGTCATCAACTAAGAAAATTCAAATAATTTCCATGATTACTTTTTATTACAGATACATAAATTTGTTACCAGTTATAAAATAAGGTAAAATTTATTATCACAACCATATGAAAGACTTTCATAAAAATTACTCAATTAAGCATTTTAAAGCTATTTGCGAGAACTTACAAAAATGTCATCAACTAAGAAAATTCAAATAATAATATAATAATATAATAATTTTGTCACCAGTTATAAAATAAGGTAAAATTTATTATCACAACCATATGAAAGACTTTCATAAAAATTACTCAATTTAGCATTTTAAAGCTATTTACGAGAACTAACAAAAATGTCATCTACTAAGAAAATTCAAATAATTTTCATGATAATTTTATATTCCAGAGATATAAATTTGTTACCATTTATAAAATGAGGTAAAATTTATTATCATAACTATATGAAAAAATTTCATAAAATTTTTTTTACTCTATTTTAGCATAGAAAGCACTTTAAAGCAATTTTTACAATAACACGAAAAATGTGCATGTACATATCGAATCATAAGGTTCAGACTTATTTTCATATGTGATGATTATATTAAAAAATGTCATCTACTAAGAAAATTCAAATAATTTTCATGATAATTTTATATTCCAGAGATATAAATTTGTTACCATTTATAAAATGAGGTAAAATTTATTATCATAACTATATGAAAAAATTTCATAAAATTTTTTTTACTCTATTTTAGCATAGAAAGCACTTTAAAGCAATTTTTACAATAACACAAAAAATGTGCATGTACATATCGAATCATAAGGTTCAGACTTATTTTCATATGTGATGATTGTATTAAAAAATGTCATCTACTAAGAAAATTCAAATAATTTTCATGATAAGTTTATATTCCAGAGATATAATTTTGTTACCATTTATAAAATGAGGTAAAATTTATTATCATAACTATATGAAAAAATTTCATAAAATTTTTTTTACCCTATTTTAGCATAGAAAGCACTTTAAAGCAATTTTTACAATAACACAAAAAATGTGCATGTACATATCGAATCATAAGGTTCAGACTTATTTTCATATGTGATGATTGTATTAGTTTAGCTAGTTGGTTCCCCAGAACCATTGTATGGACTGTTGTCTGAATCAAGTGTTTCAGTAATACTTGCAAAAAATATTCTCCAGGTACGACTATGATCGATTTTATAGAAATATAGAGATGATCTTATATAGTCAAATTATATATGAGAAAATTTCTCATTTCAAAAAACGTTTCTCTTTGATTTGCTAAAACTTATTATTATAAGAAAGCCACAAGGGGTTAAGTCAACCCTTCTAAAAAATTTAGACGAGATCTAAAAATATATTGAAAGTTGTTGAAAGAATAAATAAATTTATTTTTACAATATGTAAATTGTGAAAGTAGATAAATAAATTAATTAAATAATTAATAATAATATATATATTGTTATTACAATATATATAAAAACAAAATGTGAACATTATTCTGGTTGATCCTGCCAGTAGTTATATGCTTGTCTCAAAGATTAAGCCATGCATGTCTAAGTACAAACAATTCTAAAGTGAAACCGCAAAAGGCTCATTATATCAGTTATGGTTTATTAGATCGTTAACAGTTACTTGGATAACTGTGGTAATTCTAGAGCTAATACATGCAATATAAACACGGACCTTTGGGACGTGTGCTTTTATTAGGCTAAAACCAAGCGATACCTTAGGGGATCGTAATAATGGTTGAACTCTAGATATTTGCAGATCGTATGGTCTTGTACCGACGACAGATCTTTCAAATGTCTGCCCTATCAACTATTGATGGTAGTATCTTGGACTACCATGGTTGCAACGGGTAACGGGGAATCAGGGTTCGATTCCGGAGAGGGAGCCTGAGAAACGGCTACCACATCTAAGGAAGGCAGCAGGCGCGTAAATTACCCACTCCCAGTACGGGGAGGTAGTGACGAAAAATAACAATACAGGACTCATATCCGAGGCCCTGTAATTGGAATGAGTACACTTTAAATCCTTTAACAAGGACCCATTAGAGGGCAAGTCTGGTGCCAGCAGCCGCGGTAATTCCAGCTCTAATAGCGTATATTAAAGTTGTTGCGGTTAAAACGTTCGTAGTTGAATCTGTGCTCCATACGGGTAGTACAACTAAAGTATTGGTTCGTACGTTACCTTATGTTATGCGAGCGTATTACCGGTGGAGTTCTAATATATATTTTTTCAATTTATTGAATTTAATATATATAACTCCTATTTATACCCGCTTCAGTGCTCTTTATCGAGTGTTGTTGTGGGCCGGTACAATTACTTTGAACAAATTAGAGTGCTTAAAGCAGGCTTCAAACGCCTGAATATTTTGTGCATGGAATAATGAAATAAGACCTCTGTTCTACTTTCATTGGTTTTTAGATCAAGAGGTAATGATTAATAGAAGCAGTTGGGGGCATTAGTATTACGACGCGAGAGGTGAAATTCTTGGACCGTCGTAAGACTAACTTAAGCGAAAGCATTTGCCAAAGATGTTTTCATTAATCAAGAACGAAAGTTAGAGGCTCGAAGGCGATCAGATACCGCCCTAGTTCTAACCATAAACGATGCCAGCTAGCAATTGGGTGTAGCTACTATTATGGCTCTCTCAGTCGCTTCCCGGGAAACCAAAGCTTTTGGGCTCCGGGGGAAGTATGGTTGCAAAGCTGAAACTTAAAGGAATTGACGGAAGGGCACCACCAGGAGTGGAGCCTGCGGCTTAATTTGACTCAACACGGGAAAGCCTACCAGGTCCGAATATAAATGAGTAAGACAGATTGATAGCTCTTTCTCGAATCTATAGGTGGTGGTGCATGGCCGTTCTTAGTTCGTGGAGTGATTTGTCTGGTTAATTCCGATAACGAACGAGACTCAAATATGTTAAATAGATGCATTCAGGATTATGATGTTGAAACCTTGATATAACTGGCTTAACAGCACCCCTACATGCAAATGTAGGACTGTTCTGATTTTGTTTATATTGGGTGGAGTCGTACCTGTTTGTTTGTCCCATTAATACGGACACTAGCTTCTTAAATGGACAAATTGCGTTTAGCAATATGAGATTGAGCAATAACAGGTCTGTGATGCCCTTAGATGTCCTGGGCTGCACGCGCGCTACAATGAAAGTATCAACGTGTATTTCCTAGACCGAGAGGTCCGGGTAAACCGCTGAATCACTTTCATGCTTGGGATTGTGAACTGAAACTGTTCACATGAACTTGGAATTCCCAGTAAGTGCGAGTCATTAACTCGCATTGACTAAGTCCCTGCCCTTTGTACACACCGCCCGTCGCTACTACCGATTGAATTATTTAGTGAGGTCTCCGGACGTGATCTCTGTGACGCCTTGGTGTTACGGATGTTTCACAAAAGTTGACCAAACTTGATTATTTAGAGGAAGTAAAAGTCGTAACAAGGTTTCCGTAGGTGAACCTGCGGAAGGATCATTAAAGTTAATGAAACTTCCAATAAAACATATTTACTATAATAACTAGAATTGATATTAGCTTATCCTTTCTATTAAAGAATGAATTTGATTAATTCATAAATAGCAAGCCTGTGACTATCCATACTAGTATTCCTAGGATGGACGTCACAGGCTAAGTTGCTTTAAGAAGATTTTTATCTTGTTATTAGCAAAATAAAGTTGCAAATAAAGAATAGCCTGTGACTATCCATACTAGTATTACTTGGATGGACGTCACGGGCTAAATTGCTTAAAAAAACTGAAGAAGTTGTCAGATCTTCTCGGTTAAGGGGTTGTGGGACATCCCCCTGGTTAATTAATTAATTTAATTAACTTAATTGCGCCACAAACAATGTATAATTTTGTTGTACTTATTAAGTAAAGATTTATTAGAAATAATAAATTTTGGACATTCGCAACATATAATTATATATTCATTATTTAAAATATTTGACATAAATAAACAAAATTAAAAAGTTATACTCTAAGCGGAGGATCACTTGGCTCATGGGTCGATGAAGAACGCAGCAAACTGTGCGTCATCGTGTGAACTGCAGGACACATGAACATCGACATTTTGAACGCATATTGCAGTTCATGCTATATGTACTTTAATTTATTTTAAAGTGCTGCATGGACTACATATGGTTGAGGGTTGTAAGACTTTCATTATAAAGTTGCTAAAAGAGATATTAATTTATCTCTTTTATAGCACATGTTATATTATTAAAGAATATTAACGTATTCTTTATAATATTAATAATTAAATATATTTATGCTTTTATTTAAATCAAATGTTTAAATAGCATATCTAGATATAAAATCAATTTTTTATTTAGAGAATAGCTCATTTGATTTAAGTTTAATATAAAAGCTAATTTATTTTTTTAAACAACCTCAACTCATATGAGATTACTCCCTGAATTTAAGCATATTAATGAGGGAAGGAAAAGAAACTAACTAGGATTTTCTTAGTAGCGGCGAGCGAAAAGAAATCAAGTTCAGCACTAAGTTATTTTGTTATATTAACAAATATAAGATGCAGTGTATGGAATATCTATAATCTAGTATGATAAATTA
>CAXIWC010000137.1:10000-15000 GCA_964036015.1 Leptarthrus brevirostris | reverse complement strand
CAGTATGCACATTATTATTATCATATATTAAATTGTATTAGGTTACAAAGTTGGTTGATTACTGGACGGGCTGATTTATTATCACAACCATATGAAAGACTTTCATAAAAATTACTCAATTTAGCATTTTAAAGCTATTTGCGAGAACTTACAAAAATGTCATCAACTAAGAAAATTCAAATAATTTCCATGATTACTTTTTATTACAGATACATAAATTTGTTACCAGTTATAAAATAAGGTAAAATTTATTATCACAACCATATGAAAGACTTTCATAAAAATTACTCAATTAAGCATTTTAAAGCTATTTGCGAGAACTTACAAAAATGTCATCAACTAAGAAAATTCAAATAATAATATAATAATATAATAATTTTGTCACCAGTTATAAAATAAGGTAAAATTTATTATCACAACCATATGAAAGACTTTCATAAAAATTACTCAATTTAGCATTTTAAAGCTATTTACGAGAACTAACAAAAATGTCATCTACTAAGAAAATTCAAATAATTTTCATGATAATTTATATTCCAGAGATATAAATTTGTTACCATTTATAAAATGAGGTAAAATTTATTATCATAACTATATGAAAAAATTTCATAAAATTTTTTTTACTCTATTTTAGCATAGAAAGCACTTTAAAGCAATTTTTACAATAACACGAAAAATGTGCATGTACATATCGAATCATAAGGTTCAGACTTATTTTCATATGTGATGATTATATTAAAAAATGTCATCTACTAAGAAAATTCAAATAATTTTCATGATAATTTTATATTCCAGAGATATAAATTTGTTACCATTTATAAAATGAGGTAAAATTTATTATCATAACTATATGAAAAAATTTCATAAAATTTTTTTTACTCTATTTTAGCATAGAAAGCACTTTAAAGCAATTTTTACAATAACACAAAAAATGTGCATGTACATATCGAATCATAAGGTTCAGACATATTTTCATATGTGATGATTGTATTAAAAAATGTCATCTACTAAGAAAATTCAAATAATTTTCATGATAAGTTTATATTCCAGAGATATAATTTTGTTACCATTTATAAAATGAGGTAAAATTTATTATCATAACTATATGAAAAAATTTCATAAAATTTTTTTTACCCTATTTTAGCATAGAAAGCACTTTAAAGCAATTTTTACAATAACACAAAAAATGTGCATGTACATATCGAATCATAAGGTTCAGACTTATTTTCATATGTGATGATTGTATTAGTTTAGCTAGTTGGTTCCCCAGAACCATTGTATGGACTGTTGTCTGAATCAAGTGTTTCAGTAATACTTGCAAAAAATATTCTCCAGGTACGACTATGATCGATTTTATAGAAATATAGAGATGATCTTATATAGTCAAATTATATATGAGAAAATTTCTCATTTCAAAAAACGTTTCTCTTTGATTTGCTAAAACTTATTATTATAAGAAAGCCACAAGGGGTTAAGTCAACCCTTCTAAAAAATTTAGACGAGATCTAAAAATATATTGAAAGTTGTTGAAAGAATAAATAAATTTATTTTTACAATATGTAAATTGTGAAAGTAGATAAATAAATTAATTAAATAATTAATAATAATATATATATTGTTATTACAATATATATAAAAACAAAATGTGAACATTATTCTGGTTGATCCTGCCAGTAGTTATATGCTTGTCTCAAAGATTAAGCCATGCATGTCTAAGTACAAACAATTCTAAAGTGAAACCGCAAAAAGGCTCATTATATCAGTTATGGTTTATTAGATCGTTAACAGTTACTTGGATAACTGTGGTAATTCTAGAGCTAATACATGCAATATAAACACGGACCTTTGGGACGTGTGCTTTTATTAGGCTAAAACCAAGCGATACCTTAGGGGATCGTAATAATGGTTGAACTCTAGATAATTTGCAGATCGTATGGTCTTGTACCGACGACAGATCTTTCAAATGTCTGCCCTATCAACTATTGATGGTAGTATCTTGGACTACCATGGTTGCAACGGGTAACGGGGAATCAGGGTTCGATTCCGGAGAGGGAGCCTGAGAAACGGCTACCACATCTAAGGAAGGCAGCAGGCGCGTAAATTACCCACTCCAGACGGGGAGGTAGTGACGAAAAATAACAATACAGGACTCATATCCGAGGCCCTGTAATTGGAATGAGTACACTTTAAATCCTTTAACAAGGACCCATTAGAGGGCAAGTCTGGTGCCAGCAGCCGCGGTAATTCCAGCTCTAATAGCGTATATTAAAGTTGTTGCGGTTAAAACGTTCGTAGTTGAATCTGTGCTCCATACGGGTAGTACAACTAAAGTATTGGTTCGTACGTTACCTTATGTTATGCGAGCGTATTACCGGTGGAGTTCTAATATATATTTTTTCAATTTATTGAATTTAATATATATAACTCCTATTTATACCCGCTTCAGTGCTCTTTATCGGAGTGTTGTTGTGGGCCGGTACAATTACTTTGAACAAATTAGAGTGCTTAAAGCAGGCTTCAAACGCCTGAATATTTTGTGCATGGAATAATGAAATAAGACCTCTGTTCTACTTTCATTGGTTTTAGATCAAGAGGTAATGATTAATAGAAGCAGTTGGGGGCATTAGTATTACGACGCGAGAGGTGAAATTCTTGGACCGTCGTAAGACTAACTTAAGCGAAAGCATTTGCCAAAGATGTTTTCATTAATCAAGAACGAAAGTTAGAGGCTCGAAGGCGATCAGATACCGCCCTAGTTCTAACCATAAACGATGCCAGCTAGCAATTGGGTGTAGCTACTATTATGGCTCTCTCAGTCGCTTCCCGGAAACCAAAGCTTTTGGGCTCCGGGGGAAGTATGGTTGCAAAGCTGAAACTTAAAGGAATTGACGGAAGGGCACCACCAGGAGTGGAGCCTGCGGCTTAATTTGACTCAACACGGGGAAAGCCTACCAGGTCCGAATATAAATGAGTAAGACAGATTGATAGCTCTTTCTCGAATCTATAGGTGGTGGTGCATGGCCGTTCTTAGTTCGTGGAGTGATTTGTCTGGTTAATTCCGATAACGAACGAGACTCAAATATGTTAAATAGATGCATTCAGGATTATGATGTTGAAACCTTGATATAACTGGCTTAACAGCACCCCTACATGCAAATGTAGGACTGTTCTGATTTTGTTTATATTGGGTGGAGTCGTACCTGTTTGTTTGTCCCATTAATACGGACACTAGCTTCTTAAATGGACAAATTGCGTTTAGCAATAATGAGATTGAGCAATAACAGGTCTGTGATGCCCTTAGATGTCCTGGGCTGCACGCGCGCTACAATGAAAGTATCAACGTGTATTTCCTAGACCGAGAGGTCCGGGTAAACCGCTGAATCACTTTCATGCTTGGGATTGTGAACTGAAACTGTTCACATGAACTTGGAATTCCCAGTAAGTGCGAGTCATTAACTCGCATTGACTAAGTCCCTGCCTTTGTACACACCGCCCGTCGCTACTACCGATTGAATTATTTAGTGAGGTCTCCGGACGTGATCTCTGTGACGCCTTGGTGTTACGGATGTTTCACAAAAGTTGACCAAACTTGATTATTTAGAGGAAGTAAAAGTCGTAACAAGGTTTCCGTAGGTGAACCTGCGGAAGGATCATTAAAGTTAATGAAACTTCCAATAAAACATATTTACTATAATAACTAGAATTGATATTAGCTTATCCTTTCTATTAAAGAATGAATTTGATTAATTCATAAATAGCAAGCCTGTGACTATCCATACTAGTATTCCTAGGATGGACGTCACAGGCTAAGTTGCTTTAAGAAGATTTTTATCTTGTTATTAGCAAAATAAAGTTGCAAATAAAGAATAGCCTGTGACTATCCATACTAGTATTACTTGGATGGACGTCACGGGCTAAATTGCTTAAAAAAACTGAAGAAGTTGTCAGATCTTCTCGGTTAAGGGGTTGTGGGACATCCCCCTGGTTAATTAATTAATTTAATTAACTTAATTGCGCACAAACAATGTATAATTTGTTGTACTTATTAAGTAAAGATTTATTAGAATAATAAATTTTGGACATTCGCAACATATAATTATATATTCATTATTTAAAATATTTGACATAAATAAACAAAATTAAAAAGTTATACTCTAAGCGGAGGATCACTTGGCTCATGGGTCGATGAAGAACGCAGCAAACTGTGCGTCATCGTGTGAACTGCAGGACACATGAACATCGACATTTTGAACGCATATTGCAGTTCATGCTATATGTACTTTAATTTATTTTAAAGTGCTGCATGGACTACATATGGTTGAGGGTTGTAAGACTTTCATTATAAAGTTGCTAAAAGAGATATTAATTTATCTCTTTTATAGCACATGTTATATTATTAAAGAATATTAACGTATTCTTTATAATATTAATAATTAAATATATTTATGCTTTTATTTAAATCAAATGTTTAAATAGCATATCTAGATATAAAATCAATTTTTATTTAGAGAATAGCTCATTTGATTTAAGTTTAATATAAAAGCTAATTTATTTTTTTAAACAACCTCAACTCATATGAGATTACTCCTGAATTTAAGCATATTAATGAGGGAAGGAAAAGAAACTAACTAGGATTTTCTTAGTAGCGGCGAGCGAAAAGAAATCAAGTTCAGCACTAAGTTATTTTGTTATATTAACAAATATAAGATGCAGTGTATGGAATATCTATAATCTAGTATGATAAATTAACAGTTCAAGTCCTTCTTAAATGAGGCCATTTACCCATAGAGGGTGCCAGGCCCGTAGGTGACGTTAATGATTACTAGAAGATATTTCCTAAGAGTCGTGTTGCTTGATAGTGCAGCACTAATATGGTGGTAAACTCCATCTAAAACTAAATATAACCATGAGACCGATAGCAAACAAGTACCGTGAGGGAAAGTTGAAAAGAACTCTGAATAGAGAGTTAAATAGTACGTGAAACTGCTTAGAGGTTAAGC
>CAXIWC010000137.1:0-5000 GCA_964036015.1 Leptarthrus brevirostris | reverse complement strand
TATTATCACAACCATATGAAAGACTTTCATAAAAATTACTCAATTAAGCATTTTAAAGCTATTTGCGAGAACTTACAAAAATGTCATCAACTAAGAAAATTCAAATAATAATAATATAATAATATAATAATTTTGTCACCAGTTATAAAATAAGGTAAAATTTATTATCACAACCATATGAAAGACTTTCATAAAAATTACTCAATTTAGCATTTTAAAGCTATTTACGAGAACTAACAAAAATGTCATCTACTAAGAAAATTCAAATAATTTTCATGATAATTTTATATTCCAGAGATATAAATTTGTTACCATTTATAAAATGAGGTAAAATTTATTATCATAACTATATGAAAAAATTTCATAAAATTTTTTTTACTCTATTTTAGCATAGAAAGCACTTTAAAGCAATTTTTACAATAACACGAAAAATGTGCATGTACATATCGAATCATAAGGTTCAGACTTATTTTCATATGTGATGATTATATTAAAAAATGTCATCTACTAAGAAAATTCAAATAATTTTCATGATAATTTTATATTCCAGAGATATAAATTTGTTACCATTTATAAAATGAGGTAAAATTTATTATCATAACTATATGAAAAAATTTCATAAAATTTTTTTTACTCTATTTTAGCATAGAAAGCACTTTAAAGCAATTTTTACAATAACACAAAAAATGTGCATGTACATATCGAATCATAAGGTTCAGACTTATTTTCATATGTGATGATTGTATTAAAAAATGTCATCTACTAAGAAAATTCAAATAATTTTCATGATAAGTTTATATTCCAGAGATATAATTTTGTTACCATTTATAAAATGAGGTAAAATTTATTATCATAACTATATGAAAAAATTTCATAAAATTTTTTTTACCCTATTTTAGCATAGAAAGCACTTTAAAGCAATTTTTACAATAACACAAAAAATGTGCATGTACATATCGAATCATAAGGTTCAGACTTATTTTCATATGTGATGATTGTATTAGTTTAGCTAGTTGGTTCCCCAGAACCATTGTATGGACTGTTGTCTGAATCAAGTGTTTCAGTAATACTTGCAAAAAATATTCTCCAGGTACGACTATGATCGATTTTATAGAAATATAGAGATGATATTATATAGTCAAATTATATATGAGAAAATTTCTCATTTCAAAAAACGTTTCTCTTTGATTTGCTAAAACTTATTATTATAAGAAAGCCACAAGGGGTTAAGTCAACCCTTCTAAAAAATTTAGACGAGATCTAAAAATATATTGAAAGTTGTTGAAAGAATAAATAAATTTATTTTTACAATATGTAAATTGTGAAAGTAGATAAATAAATTAATTAAATAATTATAATAATATATATATTGTTATTACAATATATATAAAAACAAAATGTGAACATTATTCTGGTTGATCCTGCCAGTAGTTATATGCTTGTCTCAAAGATTAAGCCATGCATGTCTAAGTACAAACAATTCTAAAGTGAAACCGCAAAAGGCTCATTATATCAGTTATGGTTTATTAGATCGTTAACAGTTACTTGGATAACTGTGGTAATTCTAGAGCTAATACATGCAATATAAACACGGACCTTTGGGACGTGTGCTTTTATTAGGCTAAAACCAAGCGATACCTTAGGGGATCGTAATAATGGTTGAACTCTAGATAATTTGCAGATCGTATGGTCTTGTACCGACGACAGATCTTTCAAATGTCTGCCCTATCAACTATTGATGGTAGTATCTTGGACTACCATGGTTGCAACGGGTAACGGGGAATCAGGGTTCGATTCCGGAGAGGGAGCCTGAGAAACGGCTACCACATCTAAGGAAGGCAGCAGGCGCGTAAATTACCCACTCCCAGTACGGGGAGGTAGTGACGAAAAATAACAATACAGGACTCATATCCGAGGCCCTGTAATTGGAATGAGTACACCTTTAAATCCTTTAACAAGGACCCATTAGAGGGCAAGTCTGGTGCCAGCAGCCGCGGTAATTCCAGCTCTAATAGCGTATATTAAAGTTGTTGCGGTTAAAACGTTCGTAGTTGAATCTGTGCTCCATACGGGTAGTACAACTAAAGTATTGGTTCGTACGTTACCTTATGTTATGCGAGCGTATTACCGGTGGAGTTCTAATATATATTTTTTCAATTTATTGAATTTAATATATATAACTCCTATTTATACCCGCTTCAGTGCTCTTTATCGAGTGTTGTTGTGGGCCGGTACAATTACTTTGAACAAATTAGAGTGCTTAAAGCAGGCTTCAAACGCCTGAATATTTTGTGCATGGAATAATGAAATAAGACCTCTGTTCTACTTTCATTGGTTTTTAGATCAAGAGGTAATGATTAATAGAAGCAGTTGGGGGCATTAGTATTACGACGCGAGAGGTGAAATTCTTGGACCGTCGTAAGACTAACTTAAGCGAAAGCATTTGCCAAAGATGTTTTCATTAATCAAGAACGAAAGTTAGAGGCTCGAAGGCGATCAGATACCGCCCTAGTTCTAACCATAAACGATGCCAGCTAGCAATTGGGTGTAGCTACTATTATGGCTCTCTCAGTCGCTTCCCGGGAAACCAAAGCTTTTGGGCTCCGGGGGAAGTATGGTTGCAAAGCTGAAACTTAAAGGAATTGACGGAAGGGCACCACCAGGAGTGGAGCCTGCGGCTTAATTTGACTCAACACGGGAAAGCCTACCAGGTCCGAATATAAATGAGTAAGACAGATTGATAGCTCTTTCTCGAATCTATAGGTGGTGGTGCATGGCCGTTCTTAGTTCGTGGAGTGATTTGTCTGGTTAATTCCGATAACGAACGAGACTCAAATATGTTAAATAGATGCATTCAGGATTATGATGTTGAAACCTTGATATAACTGGCTTAACAGCACCCCTACATGCAAATGTAGGACTGTTCTGATTTTGTTTATATTGGGTGGAGTCGTACCTGTTTGTTTGTCCCATTAATACGGACACTAGCTTCTTAAATGGACAAATTGCGTTTAGCAATAATGAGATTGAGCAATAACAGGTCTGTGATGCCCTTAGATGTCCTGGGCTGCACGCGCGCTACAATGAAAGTATCAACGTGTATTTCCTAGACCGAGAGGTCCGGGTAAACCGCTGAATCACTTTCATGCTTGGGATTGTGAACTGAAACTGTTCACATGAACTTGGAATTCCCAGTAAGTGCGAGTCATTAACTCGCATTGACTAAGTCCCTGCCCTTTGTACACACCGCCCGTCGCTACTACCGATTGAATTATTTAGTGAGGTCTCCGGACGTGATCTCTGTGACGCCTTGGTGTTACGGATGTTTCACAAAAGTTGACCAAACTTGATTATTTAGAGGAAGTAAAAGTCGTAACAAGGTTTCCGTAGGTGAACCTGCGGAAGGATCATTAAAGTTAATGAAACTTCCAATAAAACATATTTACTATAATAACTAGAATTGATATTAGCTTATCCTTTCTATTAAAG
Source organism: Leptarthrus brevirostris (assembly GCA_964036015.1). Taxonomy (NCBI): domain Eukaryota; kingdom Metazoa; phylum Arthropoda; class Insecta; order Diptera; family Asilidae; genus Leptarthrus; species Leptarthrus brevirostris. The sequence goes on along the minus strand of CAXIWC010000137.1, from coordinate 1,511 downwards.
AATGAATTTGATTAATTCATAAATAGCAAGCCTGTGACTATCCATACTAGTATTCCTAGGATGGACGTCACAGGCTAAGTTGCTTTAAGAAGATTTTTATCTTGTTATTAGCAAAATAAAGTTGCAAATAAAGAATAGCCTGTGACTATCCATACTAGTATTACTTGGATGGACGTCACGGGCTAAATTGCTTAAAAAAACTGAAGAAGTTGTCAGATCTTCTCGGTTAAGGGGTTGTGGGACATCCCCCTGGTTAATTAATTAATTTAATTAACTTAATTGCGCCACAAACAATGTATAATTTGTTGTACTTATTAAGTAAAGATTTATTAGAAATAATAAATTTTGGACATTCGCAACATATAATTATATATTCATTATTTAAAATATTTGACATAAATAAACAAAATTAAAAAGTTATACTCTAAGCGGAGGATCACTTGGCTCATGGGTCGATGAAGAACGCAGCAAACTGTGCGTCATCGTGTGAACTGCAGGACACATGAACATCGACATTTTGAACGCATATTGCAGTTCATGCTATATGTACTTTAATTTATTTTAAAGTGCTGCATGGACTACATATGGTTGAGGGTTGTAAGACTTTCATTATAAAGTTGCTAAAAGAGATATTAATTTATCTCTTTTATAGCACATGTTATATTATTAAAGAATATTAACGTATTCTTTATAATATTAATAATTAAATATATTTATGCTTTTATTTAAATCAAATGTTTAAATAGCATATCTAGATATAAAATCAATTTTTTATTTAGAGAATAGCTCATTTGATTTAAGTTTAATATAAAAGCTAATTTATTTTTTTAAACAACCTCAACTCATATGAGATTACTCCCTGAATTTAAGCATATTAATGAGGGAAGGAAAAGAAACTAACTAGGATTTTCTTAGTAGCGGCGAGCGAAAAGAAATCAAGTTCAGCACTAAGTTATTTTGTTATATTAACAAATATAAGATGCAGTGTATGGAATATCTATAATCTAGTATGATAAATTAACAGTTCAAGTCCTTCTTAAATGAGGCCATTTACCCATAGAGGGTGCCAGGCCCGTAGGTGACGTTAATGATTACTAGAAGATATTTCCTAAGAGTCGTGTTGCTTGATAGTGCAGCACTAATATGGTGGTAAACTCCATCTAAAACTAAATATAACCATGAGACCGATAGCAAACAAGTACCGTGAGGGAAAGTTGAAAAGAACTCTGAATAGAGAGTTAAATAGTACGTGAAACTGCTTAGAGGTTAAGCCCGATGAACCTAAATATCCAATATGAAAAATTCATCATTAATAATGCATTAATATTATTTAATGTGTAAATGATGTGCAATTTTTTCATATAAGGACATTGTAATCTGTTAATATAATTAAAAATTTATCATAAGTTCCGTTTGGATCAGTTTATATTTTATTATAAATTTATTTATAATATATATAAAATCCAATTTAAATACGGTTACAGATAAATTATTGACAGATTTTTATATAT
>CAXIWC010000136.1:25000-28096 GCA_964036015.1 Leptarthrus brevirostris | reverse complement strand
AAGCCGCAGGCTCCACTCCTGGTGGTGCCCTTCCGTCAATTCCTTTAAGTTTCAGCTTTGCAACCATACTTCCCCCGGAGCCCAAAAGCTTTGGTTTCCCGGGAAGCGACTGAGAGAGCCATAATAGTAGCTACACCCAATTGCTAGCTGGCATCGTTTATGGTTAGAACTAGGGCGGTATCTGATCGCCTTCGAGCCTCTAACTTTCGTTCTTGATTAATGAAAACATCTTTGGCAAATGCTTTCGCTTAAGTTAGTCTTACGACGGTCCAAGAATTTCACCTCTCGCGTCGTAATACTAATGCCCCCAACTGCTTCTATTAATCATTACCTCTTGATCTAAAAACCAATGAAAGTAGAACAGAGGTCTTATTTCATTATTCCATGCACAAAATATTCAGGCGTTTGAAGCCTGCTTTAAGCACTCTAATTTGTTCAAAGTAATTGTACCGGCCCACAACAACACTCGATAAAGAGCACTGAAGCGGGTATAAATAGGAGTTATATATATTAAATTCAATAAATTGAAAAAATATATATTAGAACTCCACCGGTAATACGCTCGCATAACATAAGGTAACGTACGAACCAATACTTTAGTTGTACTACCCGTATGGAGCACAGATTCAACTACGAACGTTTTAACCGCAACAACTTTAATATACGCTATTAGAGCTGGAATTACCGCGGCTGCTGGCACCAGACTTGCCCTCTAATGGGTCCTTGTTAAAGGATTTAAAGTGTACTCATTCCAATTACAGGGCCTCGGATATGAGTCCTGTATTGTTATTTTTCGTCACTACCTCCCCGTACTGGGAGTGGGTAATTTACGCGCCTGCTGCCTTCCTTAGATGTGGTAGCCGTTTCTCAGGCTCCCTCTCCGGAATCGAACCCTGATTCCCCGTTACCCGTTGCAACCATGGTAGTCCAAGATACTACCATCAATAGTTGATAGGGCAGACATTTGAAAGATCTGTCGTCGGTACAAGACCATACGATCTGCAAATTATCTAGAGTTCAACCATTATTACGATCCCCTAAGGTATCGCTTGGTTTTAGCCTAATAAAAGCACACGTCCCAAAGGTCCGTGTTTATATTGCATGTATTAGCTCTAGAATTACCACAGTTATCCAAGTAACTGTTAACGATCTAATAAACCATAACTGATATAATGAGCCTTTTGCGGTTTCACTTTAGAATTGTTTGTACTTAGACATGCATGGCTTAATCTTTGAGACAAGCATATAACTACTGGCAGGATCAACCAGAATAATGTTCACATTTTGTTTTTATATATATTGTAATAACAATATATATATTATTATTAATTATTTAATTAATTTATTTATCTACTTTCACAATTTACATATTGTAAAAATAAATTTATTTATTCTTTCAACAACTTTCAATATATTTTTAGATCTCGTCTAAATTTTTTAGAAGGGTTGACTTAACCCCTTGTGGCTTTCTTATAATAATAAGTTTTAGCAAATCAAAGAGAAACGTTTTTTGAAATGAGAAATTTTCTCATATATAATTTGACTATATAAGATCATCTCTATATTTCTATAAAATCGATCATAGTCGTACCTGGAGAATATTTTTTGCAAGTATTACTGAAACACTTGATTCAGACAACAGTCCATACAATGGTTCTGGGGAACCAACTAGCTAAACTAATACAATCATCACATATGAAAATAAGTCTGAACCTTATGATTCGATATGTACATGCACATTTTTTGTGTTATTGTAAAAATTGCTTTAAAGTGCTTTCTATGCTAAAATAGGGTAAAAAAAATTTTATGAAATTTTTTCATATAGTTATGATAATAAATTTTACCTCATTTTATAAATGGTAACAAAATTATATCTCTGGAATATAAACTTATCATGAAAATTATTGAATTTTCTTAGTAGATGACATTTTTTAATACAATCATCACATATGAAAATAAGTCTGAACCTTATGATTCGATATGTACATGCACATTTTTTGTGTTATTGTAAAAATTGCTTTAAAGTGCTTTCTATGCTAAAATAGAGTAAAAAAAATTTTATGAAATTTTTTCATATAGTTATGATAATAAATTTTACCTCATTTTATAAATGGTAACAAATTTATATCTCTGGAATATAAAATTATCATGAAAATTATTTGAATTTTCTTAGTAGATGACATTTTTTAATACAATCATCACATATGAAAATAAGTCTGAACCTTATGATTCGATATGTACATGCACATTTTTCGTGTTATTGTAAAAATTGCTTTAAAGTGCTTTCTATGCTAAAATAGAGTAAAAAAAATTTTATGAAATTTTTTCATATAGTTATGATAATAAATTTTACCTCATTTTATAAATGGTAACAAATTTATATCTCTGGAATATAAAATTATCATGAAAATTATTTGAATTTTCTTAGTAGATGACATTTTTGTTAGTTCTCGTAAATAGCTTTAAAATGCTAAATTGAGTAATTTTTATGAAAGTCTTTCATATGGTTGTGATAATAAATTTTACCTTATTTTATAACTGGTGACAAAATTATTATATTATTATATTATTATTTGAATTTTCTTAGTTGATGACATTTTTGTAAGTTCTCGCAAATAGCTTTAAAATGCTTAATTGAGTAATTTTTATGAAAGTCTTTCATATGGTTGTGATAATAAATTTTACCTTATTTTATAACTGGTAACAAATTTATGTATCTGTAATAAAAAGTAATCATGGAAATTATTTGAATTTTCTTAGTTGATGACATTTTTGTAAGTTCTCGCAAATAGCTTTAAAATGCTAAATTGAGTAATTTTTATGAAAGTCTTTCATATGGTTGTGATAATAAATCAGCCCGTCCAGTAATCAACCAACTTTGTAACCTAATACAATTTAATATATGATAATAATAATGTGCATACTGAATGCACAAATTGAAATTGTATTATCTATAAAATGGTGAATTAAATCAGCTCGGCTAGTTGTCAACCAACTTTGTAACCTTTTACAATTTCATATATGATAATAATAATGTTTAATGCACAAATTTGGTTGCAGTTATGTCTCTACAATATGATAATTTGAGGTTGACTA
>CAXIWC010000136.1:15000-20000 GCA_964036015.1 Leptarthrus brevirostris | reverse complement strand
CTCATATGAGTTGAGGTTGTTTAAAAAAATAAATTAGCTTTTATATTAAACTTAAATCAAATGAGCTATTCTCTAAATAAAAAATTGATTTTATATCTAGATATGCTATTTAAACATTTGATTTAAATAAAAGCATAAATATATTTAATTATTAATATTATAAAGAATACGTTAATATTCTTTAATAATATAACATGTGCTATAAAAGAGATAAATTAATATCTCTTTTAGCAACTTTATAATGAAAGTCTTACAACCCTCAACCATATGTAGTCCATGCAGCACTTTAAAATAAATTAAAGTACATATAGCATGAACTGCAATATGCGTTCAAAATGTCGATGTTCATGTGTCCTGCAGTTCACACGATGACGCACAGTTTGCTGCGTTCTTCATCGACCCATGAGCCAAGTGATCCTCCGCTTAGAGTATAACTTTTTAATTTTGTTTATTTATGTCAAATATTTTAAATAATGAATATATAATTATATGTTGCGAATGTCCAAAATTTATTATTTCTAATAAATCTTTACTTAATAAGTACAACAAATTATACATTGTTTGTGGCGCAATTAAGTTAATTAAATTAATTAATTAACCAGGGGGATGTCCCACAACCCCTTAACCGAGAAGATCTGACAACTTCTTCAGTTTTTTTAAGCAATTTAGCCCGTGACGTCCATCCAAGTAATACTAGTATGGATAGTCACAGGCTATTCTTTATTTGCAACTTTATTTTGCTAATAACAAGATAAAAATCTTCTTAAAGCAACTTAGCCTGTGACGTCCATCCTAGGAATACTAGTATGGATAGTCACAGGCTTGCTATTTATGAATTAATCAAATTCATTCTTTAATAGAAAGGATAAGCTAATATCAATTCTAGTTATTATAGTAAATATGTTTTATTGGAAGTTTCATTAACTTTAATGATCCTTCCGCAGGTTCACCTACGGAAACCTTGTTACGACTTTTACTTCCTCTAAATAATCAAGTTTGGTCAACTTTTGTGAAACATCCGTAACACCAAGGCGTCACAGAGATCACGTCCGGAGACCTCACTAAATAATTCAATCGGTAGTAGCGACGGGCGGTGTGTACAAAGGGCAGGGACTTAGTCAATGCGAGTTAATGACTCGCACTTACTGGGAATTCCAAGTTCATGTGAACAGTTTCAGTTCACAATCCCAAGCATGAAAGTGATTCAGCGGTTTACCCGGACCTCTCGGTCTAGGAAATACACGTTGATACTTTCATTGTAGCGCGCGTGCAGCCCAGGACATCTAAGGGCATCACAGACCTGTTATTGCTCAATCTCATTATTGCTAAACGCAATTTGTCCATTTAAGAAGCTAGTGTCCGTATTAATGGGACAAACAAACAGGTACGACTCCACCCAATATAAACAAAATCAGAACAGTCCTACATTTGCATGTAGGGGTGCTGTTAAGCCAGTTATATCAAGGTTTCAACATCATAATCCTGAATGCATCTATTTAACATATTTGAGTCTCGTTCGTTATCGGAATTAACCAGACAAATCACTCCACGAACTAAGAACGGCCATGCACCACCACCTATAGATTCGAGAAAGAGCTATCAATCTGTCTTACTCATTTATATTCGGACCTGGTAGGCTTTCCCGTGTTGAGTCAAATTAAGCCGCAGGCTCCACTCCTGGTGGTGCCCTTCCGTCAATTCCTTTAAGTTTCAGCTTTGCAACCATACTTCCCCCGGAGCCCAAAAGCTTTGGTTTCCCGGGAAGCGACTGAGAGAGCCATAATAGTAGCTACACCCAATTGCTAGCTGGCATCGTTTATGGTTAGAACTAGGGCGGTATCTGATCGCCTTCGAGCCTCTAACTTTCGTTCTTGATTAATGAAAACATCTTTGGCAAATGCTTTCGCTTAAGTTAGTCTTACGACGGTCCAAGAATTTCACCTCTCGCGTCGTAATACTAATGCCCCCAACTGCTTCTATTAATCATTACCTCTTGATCTAAAAACCAATGAAAGTAGAACAGAGGTCTTATTTCATTATTCCATGCACAAAATATTCAGGCGTTTGAAGCCTGCTTTAAGCACTCTAATTTGTTCAAAGTAATTGTACCGGCCCACAACAACACTCGATAAAGAGCACTGAAGCGGGTATAAATAGGAGTTATATATATTAAATTCAATAAATTGAAAAAATATATATTAGAACTCCACCGGTAATACGCTCGCATAACATAAGGTAACGTACGAACCAATACTTTAGTTGTACTACCCGTATGGAGCACAGATTCAACTACGAACGTTTTAACCGCAACAACTTTAATATACGCTATTAGAGCTGGAATTACCGCGGCTGCTGGCACCAGACTTGCCCTCTAATGGGTCCTTGTTAAAGGATTTAAAGTGTACTCATTCCAATTACAGGGCCTCGGATATGAGTCCTGTATTGTTATTTTTCGTCACTACCTCCCCGTACTGGGAGTGGGTAATTTACGCGCCTGCTGCCTTCCTTAGATGTGGTAGCCGTTTCTCAGGCTCCCTCTCCGGAATCGAACCCTGATTCCCCGTTACCCGTTGCAACCATGGTAGTCCAAGATACTACCATCAATAGTTGATAGGGCAGACATTTGAAAGATCTGTCGTCGGTACAAGACCATACGATCTGCAAATTATCTAGAGTTCAACCATTATTACGATCCCCTAAGGTATCGCTTGGTTTTAGCCTAATAAAAGCACACGTCCCAAAGGTCCGTGTTTATATTGCATGTATTAGCTCTAGAATTACCACAGTTATCCAAGTAACTGTTAACGATCTAATAAACCATAACTGATATAATGAGCCTTTTGCGGTTTCACTTTAGAATTGTTTGTACTTAGACATGCATGGCTTAATCTTTGAGACAAGCATATAACTACTGGCAGGATCAACCAGAATAATGTTCACATTTTGTTTTTATATATATTGTAATAACAATATATATATTATTATTAATTATTTAATTAATTTATTTATCTACTTTCACAATTTACATATTGTAAAAATAAATTTATTTATTCTTTCAACAACTTTCAATATATTTTTAGATCTCGTCTAAATTTTTTAGAAGGGTTGACTTAACCCCTTGTGGCTTTCTTATAATAATAAGTTTTAGCAAATCAAAGAGAAACGTTTTTTGAAATGAGAAATTTTCTCATATATAATTTGACTATATAAGATCATCTCTATATTTCTATAAAATCGATCATAGTCGTACCTGGAGAATATTTTTTGCAAGTATTACTGAAACACTTGATTCAGACAACAGTCCATACAATGGTTCTGGGGAACCAACTAGCTAAACTAATACAATCATCACATATGAAAATAAGTCTGAACCTTATGATTCGATATGTACATGCACATTTTTTGTGTTATTGTAAAAATTGCTTTAAAGTGCTTTCTATGCTAAAATAGGGTAAAAAAAATTTTATGAAATTTTTTCATATAGTTATGATAATAAATTTTACCTCATTTTATAAATGGTAACAAAATTATATCTCTGGAATATAAACTTATCATGAAAATTATTTGAATTTTCTTAGTAGATGACATTTTTTAATACAATCATCACATATGAAAATAAGTCTGAACCTTATGATTCGATATGTACATGCACATTTTTTGTGTTATTGTAAAAATTGCTTTAAAGTGCTTTCTATGCTAAAATAGAGTAAAAAAAATTTTATGAAATTTTTTCATATAGTTATGATAATAAATTTTACCTCATTTTATAAATGGTAACAAATTTATATCTCTGGAATATAAAATTATCATGAAAATTATTTGAATTTTCTTAGTAGATGACATTTTTTAATATAATCATCACATATGAAAATAAGTCTGAACCTTATGATTCGATATGTACATGCACATTTTTCGTGTTATTGTAAAAATTGCTTTAAAGTGCTTTCTATGCTAAAATAGAGTAAAAAAAATTTTATGAAATTTTTTCATATAGTTATGATAATAAATTTTACCTCATTTTATAAATGGTAACAAATTTATATCTCTGGAATATAAAATTATCATGAAAATTATTTGAATTTTCTTAGTAGATGACATTTTTGTTAGTTCTCGTAAATAGCTTTAAAATGCTAAATTGAGTAATTTTTATGAAAGTCTTTCATATGGTTGTGATAATAAATTTTACCTTATTTTATAACTGGTGACAAAATTATTATATTATTATATTATTATTTGAATTTTCTTAGTTGATGACATTTTTGTAAGTTCTCGCAAATAGCTTTAAAATGCTTAATTGAGTAATTTTTATGAAAGTCTTTCATATGGTTGTGATAATAAATTTTACCTTATTTTATAACTGGTAACAAATTTATGTATCTGTAATAAAAAGTAATCATGGAAATTATTTGAATTTTCTTAGTTGATGACATTTTTGTAAGTTCTCGCAAATAGCTTTAAAATGCTAAATTGAGTAATTTTTATGAAAGTCTTTCATATGGTTGTGATAATAAATCAGCCCGTCCAGTAATCAACCAACTTTGTAACCTAATACAATTTAATATATGATAATAATAATGTGCATACTGAATGCACAAATTGAAATTGTATTATCTATAAAATGGTGAATTAAATCAGCTCGGCTAGTTGTCAACCAACTTTGTAACCTTTTACAATTTCATATATGATAATAATAATGTTTAATGCACAAATTTGGTTGCAGTTATGTCTCTACAATATGATAATTTGAGGTTGACTATAAATTGATGAATTAATGCGGCTCGTTAAGTCATCAACCAACATTGTAACCTAATAGAATTTGATATATATATACTGAATTCACATATTGAAACTGTATTAGGTTACAATGTTGATTGGTGAGCTGATGGGCCGCGTTAATTTCAAGTAAATTTCTCCCAATTTTTCACAGTGTAGGACTGACCAACTTGTATTAGGTTACAATGTTTATTGATGACTTAACGAGCCGCATTAATTCATCAATT
>CAXIWC010000136.1:2500-10000 GCA_964036015.1 Leptarthrus brevirostris | reverse complement strand
CGACTGCTAAGCAAAGCTCTTTAACTTTGTCAATGACGACACTATTTGAAGGTACACTGGGGGCAACCGGTACATCAGTTCCAGTACTAGCCTGAAGTTCCTGAATGTATCCGTTGACCAGCTCCTTGTATTCGGCACGACGTCTTTTACCCTTTATGGCTTCAATTGTTCTGTCCGGAAGCTCATGATGGAGCAGCGAATTAATGACCGACGCCGACCCCGGAGAGTCGTGAATAATTTTGGCCTCTAATCGCGCCATGAGCCTCACTTCCTCGTCAGACCATCGAAGCTTAACCCTATCGGTTTCGATTGCTCGATTAGCATCTAGTGGATGTGCTCGGCGTTTGTGCACACCTAAACCTCGATTAGAAGTAAAGGATCTTCCACAAGTGTCACATATATATGCTGTTTCGGCATAATTTACATCATCCAAGCGTGCAACATTAGCTGGATGTCTACTGACTAAATTGTTACGCTCCTCATCAGAGGTTTGCTGATGAGGACGACCATTTTCTCTTTGAATGCTTGTAACAATAGTTGTTTTCATTCCAGAGGTCGGGTCGTTAGCCCTATTCCAGAACCCGGTCATATTACAATCCCGCGGACAGCCTTCTGACGGCTACAACTCGGATTTGTCCGCCGGCCACAACTTACAAGAAGAAGTGGGTAGGAGGCTCACGAAGAGCATTTGAACTCCCATAAAGCCTAAAAACATATTAGCCAGACTCAAGGAGCCTGTTGCCCAGCGAGAACCACATGGAGGTTTGTAGTTAGGCACATCTATGACAAACTTAGGAATCAGTACAGTCGCACCTTTCCGCCGAAGCACCTAAGAAATTCCTAGGAATCAGTACAGTCGCACCTTTCCGCCGAAGCACCTAAGAGAGTCATAGTTACTCCCGCCGTTTACCCGCGCTTACTTGAATTTCTTCACTTTGACATTCAGAGCACTGGGCAGAAATCACATTGTGTCAACACCCGTTAGGGCCATCACAATGCTTTGTTTTAATTAGACAGTCGGATTCCCCAAGTCCGTGCCAGTTCTGAATTGATTGTTAATTGATAGCCGTTATAAATCTATAAAAATATTCTTTAAAAAATATATTTTATAAATTATTAGCAAGAAAGTTCCACAATTGGTTACGTAAACTTCTATCCGGGGAACAGAAAAATACAATCTTTATAAAAAAAAAATTGTATAAATCCTAATTTACCCAGAACGAGTACATAAACCATAATATTGTTTCCCAATCAAGCCCGACTATCTCAATCTTCAGAGCCAATCCTTATCCCGAAGTTACGGATCTAATTTGCCGACTTCCCTTACCTACATTATTCTATCGACTAGAGACTCTTCACCTTGGAGACCAGCTGCGGATATCGGTACGGCCTGTTAAGAAGTTTGCGTGACCCCACCATAAATTTTCAAGGTCCGAGGAGAAAATATCGACACAGCAGTAAATGCCATGCTCTTCTAGTCCATCTACCATATCTCTCTTCGAAAGACTTCCATGGTAGTACGACTATGAAACAGAAAAGAAAACTCTTTCGATATTTCTCGACGGCTTCTTTATGGTTGTTTCTGTTACCAGGATGAGCATTAAAGCCCATTTTTAATAACAAACGTATACTCAACAGGTTACGGAATTGGAACCGTATTCCCTTTCGTTCAAAATAATAAGTATATTAAAATAAATTAATATAACTTAACATTTTTCGGCTTTCGCCTTGAACTTAGGACCGACTAACTCGTGATCAACCACTGTTCACACGAAACCCTTCTCCACTTCAGTCCTCCAAGGTCTCATTCGATTATTTGCTACTACCACCAAGATCTGTACCAATGGCGGCTCCATGCAGGCTTACGCCAAACACTTCTACGCACACCATTGTACCCTCCTACTCATTAAAGTTTCAAAATTTATAAAAAAAAATATTTAATATAATGCACTGTATAAATCATATACTTTAACGGTGATGTATAGGCATACAACTTGAGCGCCATCCATTTTAAGGGCTAGTTGCTTCGGCAGGTGAGTTGTTACACACTCCTTAGCGGATTACGACTTCCATGTCCACCGACCTGCTGTTTTAAGCAACCAACGCCTTTCATGGTATCAGTATGAGTTGTTAATTTGGGCGCCTTAACATCACGTTTGGTTCATCCCACAGCGCCAGTTCTGCTTACCAAAAGTGGCCCACTGGGCACAATATATCACAACCTAAACCTTCATATCAAGAAAGGTTAGGTTCTTACCCATTTAAAGTTTGAGAATAGGTTAAGGTCGTTTCGGCCCTAAGGCCTCTAATCATTCGCTTTACCAGATAAGATTATTTTATATAATAATTAATTGCACCAGCTATCCTGAGGGAAACTTCGGAGGGAACCAGCTACTAGATAGTTCGATTGGTCTTTCGCCGCTATACTCAATTCTGACAATCGATTTGCACGTCAGAACTGCTTCGGTCTTCCATCAGGGTTTCCCCTGACTTCAACCTGATCAAGTATAGTTCACCATCTTTCGGGTCACAACATATATGCTCAAGGTACGCTCTAGTTAGAGGCATATATAATATATAAATATATTAAAATGCATAACTATATAGAACGCCCCGGGATGGAATATATATATTAAAATATATATAATTGATCCCATTAAAAACAGTTAAGTTAATTATGCCTTTAGGTTTTAAATACCCAATGACTTGCACACATGTTAGACTCCTTGGTCCGTGTTTCAAGACGGGTCCCGAAGGTATCCTAAATCTATAGCATTGTTAATCATATAAACGCATATAATAAAAAAAATAATACATGATTATTCTTATATTATAACATATGTGTAATATGTAAGCGTTATATATATAAAAATCTGTCAATAATTTATCTGTAACCGTATTTAAATTGGATTTTATATATATTATAAATAAATTTATAATAAAATATAAACTGATCCAAACGGAACTTATGATAAATTTTTAATTATATTAACAGATTACAATGTCCTTATATGAAAAAATTGCACATCATTTACACATTAAATAATATTAATGCATTATTAATGATGAATTTTTCATATTGGATATTTAGGTTCATCGGGCTTAACCTCTAAGCAGTTTCACGTACTATTTAACTCTCTATTCAGAGTTCTTTTCAACTTTCCCTCACGGTACTTGTTTGCTATCGGTCTCATGGTTATATTTAGTTTTAGATGGAGTTTACCACCATATTAGTGCTGCACTATCAAGCAACACGACTCTTAGGAAATATCTTCTAGTAATCATTAACGTCACCTACGGGCCTGGCACCCTCTATGGGTAAATGGCCTCATTTAAGAAGGACTTGAACTGTTAATTTATCATACTAGATTATAGATATTCCATACACTGCATCTTATATTTGTTAATATAACAAAATAACTTAGTGCTGAACTTGATTTCTTTTCGCTCGCCGCTACTAAGAAAATCCTAGTTAGTTTCTTTTCCTTCCCTCATTAATATGCTTAAATTCAGGGAGTAATCTCATATGAGTTGAGGTTGTTTAAAAAAATAAATTAGCTTTTATATTAAACTTAAATCAAATGAGCTATTCTCTAAATAAAAAATTGATTTTATATCTAGATATGCTATTTAAACATTTGATTTAAATAAAAGCATAAATATATTTAATTATTAATATTATAAAGAATACGTTAATATTCTTTAATAATATAACATGTGCTATAAAAGAGATAAATTAATATCTCTTTTAGCAACTTTATAATGAAAGTCTTACAACCCTCAACCATATGTAGTCCATGCAGCACTTTAAAATAAATTAAAGTACATATAGCATGAACTGCAATATGCGTTCAAAATGTCGATGTTCATGTGTCCTGCAGTTCACACGATGACGCACAGTTTGCTGCGTTCTTCATCGACCCATGAGCCAAGTGATCCTCCGCTTAGAGTATAACTTTTTAATTTTGTTTATTTATGTCAAATATTTTAAATAATGAATATATAATTATATGTTGCGAATGTCCAAAATTTATTATTTCTAATAAATCTTTACTTAATAAGTACAACAAATTATACATTGTTTGTGGCGCAATTAAGTTAATTAAATTAATTAATTAACCAGGGGGATGTCCCACAACCCCTTAACCGAGAAGATCTGACAACTTCTTCAGTTTTTTTAAGCAATTTAGCCCGTGACGTCCATCCAAGTAATACTAGTATGGATAGTCACAGGCTATTCTTTATTTGCAACTTTATTTTGCTAATAACAAGATAAAAATCTTCTTAAAGCAACTTAGCCTGTGACGTCCATCCTAGGAATACTAGTATGGATAGTCACAGGCTTGCTATTTATGAATTAATCAAATTCATTCTTTAATAGAAAGGATAAGCTAATATCAATTCTAGTTATTATAGTAAATATGTTTTATTGGAAGTTTCATTAACTTTAATGATCCTTCCGCAGGTTCACCTACGGAAACCTTGTTACGACTTTTACTTCCTCTAAATAATCAAGTTTGGTCAACTTTTGTGAAACATCCGTAACACCAAGGCGTCACAGAGATCACGTCCGGAGACCTCACTAAATAATTCAATCGGTAGTAGCGACGGGCGGTGTGTACAAAGGGCAGGGACTTAGTCAATGCGAGTTAATGACTCGCACTTACTGGGAATTCCAAGTTCATGTGAACAGTTTCAGTTCACAATCCCAAGCATGAAAGTGATTCAGCGGTTTACCCGGACCTCTCGGTCTAGGAAATACACGTTGATACTTTCATTGTAGCGCGCGTGCAGCCCAGGACATCTAAGGGCATCACAGACCTGTTATTGCTCAATCTCATTATTGCTAAACGCAATTTGTCCATTTAAGAAGCTAGTGTCCGTATTAATGGGACAAACAAACAGGTACGACTCCACCCAATATAAACAAAATCAGAACAGTCCTACATTTGCATGTAGGGGTGCTGTTAAGCCAGTTATATCAAGGTTTCAACATCATAATCCTGAATGCATCTATTTAACATATTTGAGTCTCGTTCGTTATCGGAATTAACCAGACAAATCACTCCACGAACTAAGAACGGCCATGCACCACCACCTATAGATTCGAGAAAGAGCTATCAATCTGTCTTACTCATTTATATTCGGACCTGGTAGGCTTTCCCGTGTTGAGTCAAATTAAGCCGCAGGCTCCACTCCTGGTGGTGCCCTTCCGTCAATTCCTTTAAGTTTCAGCTTTGCAACCATACTTCCCCCGGAGCCCAAAAGCTTTGGTTTCCCGGGAAGCGACTGAGAGAGCCATAATAGTAGCTACACCCAATTGCTAGCTGGCATCGTTTATGGTTAGAACTAGGGCGGTATCTGATCGCCTTCGAGCCTCTAACTTTCGTTCTTGATTAATGAAAACATCTTTGGCAAATGCTTTCGCTTAAGTTAGTCTTACGACGGTCCAAGAATTTCACCTCTCGCGTCGTAATACTAATGCCCCCAACTGCTTCTATTAATCATTACCTCTTGATCTAAAAACCAATGAAAGTAGAACAGAGGTCTTATTTCATTATTCCATGCACAAAATATTCAGGCGTTTGAAGCCTGCTTTAAGCACTCTAATTTGTTCAAAGTAATTGTACCGGCCCACAACAACACTCGATAAAGAGCACTGAAGCGGGTATAAATAGGAGTTATATATATTAAATTCAATAAATTGAAAAAATATATATTAGAACTCCACCGGTAATACGCTCGCATAACATAAGGTAACGTACGAACCAATACTTTAGTTGTACTACCCGTATGGAGCACAGATTCAACTACGAACGTTTTAACCGCAACAACTTTAATATACGCTATTAGAGCTGGAATTACCGCGGCTGCTGGCACCAGACTTGCCCTCTAATGGGTCCTTGTTAAAGGATTTAAAGTGTACTCATTCCAATTACAGGGCCTCGGATATGAGTCCTGTATTGTTATTTTTCGTCACTACCTCCCCGTACTGGGAGTGGGTAATTTACGCGCCTGCTGCCTTCCTTAGATGTGGTAGCCGTTTCTCAGGCTCCCTCTCCGGAATCGAACCCTGATTCCCCGTTACCCGTTGCAACCATGGTAGTCCAAGATACTACCATCAATAGTTGATAGGGCAGACATTTGAAAGATCTGTCGTCGGTACAAGACCATACGATCTGCAAATTATCTAGAGTTCAACCATTATTACGATCCCCTAAGGTATCGCTTGGTTTTAGCCTAATAAAAGCACACGTCCCAAAGGTCCGTGTTTATATTGCATGTATTAGCTCTAGAATTACCACAGTTATCCAAGTAACTGTTAACGATCTAATAAACCATAACTGATATAATGAGCCTTTTGCGGTTTCACTTTAGAATTGTTTGTACTTAGACATGCATGGCTTAATCTTTGAGACAAGCATATAACTACTGGCAGGATCAACCAGAATAATGTTCACATTTTGTTTTTATATATATTGTAATAACAATATATATATTATTATTAATTATTTAATTAATTTATTTATCTACTTTCACAATTTACATATTGTAAAAATAAATTTATTTATTCTTTCAACAACTTTCAATATATTTTTAGATCTCGTCTAAATTTTTTAGAAGGGTTGACTTAACCCCTTGTGGCTTTCTTATAATAATAAGTTTTAGCAAATCAAAGAGAAACGTTTTTTGAAATGAGAAATTTTCTCATATATAATTTGACTATATAATATCATCTCTATATTTCTATAAAATCGATCATAGTCGTACCTGGAGAATATTTTTTGCAAGTATTACTGAAACACTTGATTCAGACAACAGTCCATACAATGGTTCTGGGGAACCAACTAGCTAAACTAATACAATCATCACATATGAAAATAAGTCTGAACCTTATGATTCGATATGTACATGCACATTTTTTGTGTTATTGTAAAAATTGCTTTAAAGTGCTTTCTATGCTAAAATAGGGTAAAAAAAATTTTATGAAATTTTTTCATATAGTTATGATAATAAATTTTACCTCATTTTATAAATGGTAACAAAATTATATCTCTGGAATATAAACTTATCATGAAAATTATTTGAATTTTCTTAGTAGATGACATTTTTTAATACAATCATCACATATGAAAATAAGTCTGAACCTTATGATTCGATATGTACATGCACATTTTTTGTGTTATTGTAAAAATTGCTTTAAAGTGCTTTCTATGCTAAAATAGAGTAAAAAAAATTTTATGAAATTTTTTCATATAGTTATGATAATAAATTTTACCTCATTTTATAAATGGTAACAAATTTATATCTCTGGAATATAAAATTATCATGAAAATTATTTGAATTTTCTTAGTAGATGACATTTTTTAATACAATCATCACATATGAAAATAAGTCTGAACCTTATGATTCGATATGTACATGCACATTTTTCGTGTTATTGTAAAAATTGCTTTAAAGTGCTTTCTATGCTAAAATAGAGTAAAAAAAATTTTATGA
>CAXIWC010000135.1:22500-24971 GCA_964036015.1 Leptarthrus brevirostris | reverse complement strand
CTTCCGCAGGTTCACCTACGGAAACCTTGTTACGACTTTTACTTCCTCTAAATAATCAAGTTTGGTCAACTTTTGTGAAACATCCGTAACACCAAGGCGTCACAGAGATCACGTCCGGAGACCTCACTAAATAATTCAATCGGTAGTAGCGACGGGCGGTGTGTACAAAGGGCAGGGACTTAGTCAATGCGAGTTAATGACTCGCACTTACTGGGAATTCCAAGTTCATGTGAACAGTTTCAGTTCACAATCCCAAGCATGAAAGTGATTCAGCGGTTTACCCGGACCTCTCGGTCTAGGAAATACACGTTGATACTTTCATTGTAGCGCGCGTGCAGCCCAGGACATCTAAGGGCATCACAGACCTGTTATTGCTCAATCTCATTATTGCTAAACGCAATTTGTCCATTTAAGAAGCTAGTGTCCGTATTAATGGGACAAACAAACAGGTACGACTCCACCCAATATAAACAAAATCAGAACAGTCCTACATTTGCATGTAGGGGTGCTGTTAAGCCAGTTATATCAAGGTTTCAACATCATAATCCTGAATGCATCTATTTAACATATTTGAGTCTCGTTCGTTATCGGAATTAACCAGACAAATCACTCCACGAACTAAGAACGGCCATGCACCACCACCTATAGATTCGAGAAAGAGCTATCAATCTGTCTTACTCATTTATATTCGGACCTGGTAGGCTTTCCCGTGTTGAGTCAAATTAAGCCGCAGGCTCCACTCCTGGTGGTGCCCTTCCGTCAATTCCTTTAAGTTTCAGCTTTGCAACCATACTTCCCCCGGAGCCCAAAAGCTTTGGTTTCCCGGGAAGCGACTGAGAGAGCCATAATAGTAGCTACACCCAATTGCTAGCTGGCATCGTTTATGGTTAGAACTAGGGCGGTATCTGATCGCCTTCGAGCCTCTAACTTTCGTTCTTGATTAATGAAAACATCTTTGGCAAATGCTTTCGCTTAAGTTAGTCTTACGACGGTCCAAGAATTTCACCTCTCGCGTCGTAATACTAATGCCCCCAACTGCTTCTATTAATCATTACCTCTTGATCTAAAAACCAATGAAAGTAGAACAGAGGTCTTATTTCATTATTCCATGCACAAAATATTCAGGCGTTTGAAGCCTGCTTTAAGCACTCTAATTTGTTCAAAGTAATTGTACCGGCCCACAACAACACTCGATAAAGAGCACTGAAGCGGGTATAAATAGGAGTTATATATATTAAATTCAATAAATTGAAAAAATATATATTAGAACTCCACCGGTAATACGCTCGCATAACATAAGGTAACGTACGAACCAATACTTTAGTTGTACTACCCGTATGGAGCACAGATTCAACTACGAACGTTTTAACCGCAACAACTTTAATATACGCTATTAGAGCTGGAATTACCGCGGCTGCTGGCACCAGACTTGCCCTCTAATGGGTCCTTGTTAAAGGATTTAAAGTGTACTCATTCCAATTACAGGGCCTCGGATATGAGTCCTGTATTGTTATTTTTCGTCACTACCTCCCCGTACTGGGAGTGGGTAATTTACGCGCCTGCTGCCTTCCTTAGATGTGGTAGCCGTTTCTCAGGCTCCCTCTCCGGAATCGAACCCTGATTCCCCGTTACCCGTTGCAACCATGGTAGTCCAAGATACTACCATCAATAGTTGATAGGGCAGACATTTGAAAGATCTGTCGTCGGTACAAGACCATACGATCTGCAAATTATCTAGAGTTCAACCATTATTACGATCCCCTAAGGTATCGCTTGGTTTTAGCCTAATAAAAGCACACGTCCCAAAGGTCCGTGTTTATATTGCATGTATTAGCTCTAGAATTACCACAGTTATCCAAGTAACTGTTAACGATCTAATAAACCATAACTGATATAATGAGCCTTTTGCGGTTTCACTTTAGAATTGTTTGTACTTAGACATGCATGGCTTAATCTTTGAGACAAGCATATAACTACTGGCAGGATCAACCAGAATAATGTTCACATTTTGTTTTTATATATATTGTAATAACAATATATATATTATTATTAATTATTTAATTAATTTATTTATCTACTTTCACAATTTACATATTGTAAAAATAAATTTATTTATTCTTTCAACAACTTTCAATATATTTTTAGATCTCGTCTAAATTTTTTAGAAGGGTTGACTTAACCCCTTGTGGCTTTCTTATAATAATAAGTTTTAGCAAATCAAAGAGAAACGTTTTTTGAAATGAGAAATTTTCTCATATATAATTTGACTATATAAGATCATCTCTATATTTCTATAAAATCGATCATAGTCGTACCTGGAGAATATTTTTTGCAAGTATTACTGAAACACTTGATTCAGACAACAGTCCATACAATGGTTCTGGGGAACCAACTAGCTAAACTAATACAATCATCACATATGAAAATAAGTCTGAACCTTATGATTCGATATGTACATGCACATTTTTTGT
>CAXIWC010000135.1:12500-17500 GCA_964036015.1 Leptarthrus brevirostris | reverse complement strand
GCGCCAGTTCTGCTTACCAAAAGTGGCCCACTGGGCACAATATATCACAACCTAAACCTTCATATCAAGAAAGGTTAGGTTCTTACCCATTTAAAGTTTGAGAATAGGTTAAGGTCGTTTCGGCCCTAAGGCCTCTAATCATTCGCTTTACCAGATAAGATTATTTTATATAATAATTAATTGCACCAGCTATCCTGAGGGAAACTTCGGAGGGAACCAGCTACTAGATAGTTCGATTGGTCTTTCGCCGCTATACTCAATTCTGACAATCGATTTGCACGTCAGAACTGCTTCGGTCTTCCATCAGGGTTTCCCCTGACTTCAACCTGATCAAGTATAGTTCACCATCTTTCGGGTCACAACATATATGCTCAAGGTACGCTCTAGTTAGAGGCATATATAATATATAAATATATTAAAATGCATAACTATATAGAACGCCCCGGGATGGAATATATATATTAAAATATATATAATTGATCCCATTAAAAACAGTTAAGTTAATTATGCCTTTAGGTTTTAAATACCCAATGACTTGCACACATGTTAGACTCCTTGGTCCGTGTTTCAAGACGGGTCCCGAAGGTATCCTAAATCTATAGCATTGTTAATCATATAAACGCATATAATAAAAAAAATAATACATGATTATTCTTATATTATAACATATGTGTAATATGTAAGCGTTATATATATAAAAATCTGTCAATAATTTATCTGTAACCGTATTTAAATTGGATTTTATATATATTATAAATAAATTTATAATAAAATATAAACTGATCCAAACGGAACTTATGATAAATTTTTAATTATATTAACAGATTACAATGTCCTTATATGAAAAAATTGCACATCATTTACACATTAAATAATATTAATGCATTATTAATGATGAATTTTTCATATTGGATATTTAGGTTCATCGGGCTTAACCTCTAAGCAGTTTCACGTACTATTTAACTCTCTATTCAGAGTTCTTTTCAACTTTCCCTCACGGTACTTGTTTGCTATCGGTCTCATGGTTATATTTAGTTTTAGATGGAGTTTACCACCATATTAGTGCTGCACTATCAAGCAACACGACTCTTAGGAAATATCTTCTAGTAATCATTAACGTCACCTACGGGCCTGGCACCCTCTATGGGTAAATGGCCTCATTTAAGAAGGACTTGAACTGTTAATTTATCATACTAGATTATAGATATTCCATACACTGCATCTTATATTTGTTAATATAACAAAATAACTTAGTGCTGAACTTGATTTCTTTTCGCTCGCCGCTACTAAGAAAATCCTAGTTAGTTTCTTTTCCTTCCCTCATTAATATGCTTAAATTCAGGGAGTAATCTCATATGAGTTGAGGTTGTTTAAAAAAATAAATTAGCTTTTATATTAAACTTAAATCAAATGAGCTATTCTCTAAATAAAAAATTGATTTTATATCTAGATATGCTATTTAAACATTTGATTTAAATAAAAGCATAAATATATTTAATTATTAATATTATAAAGAATACGTTAATATTCTTTAATAATATAACATGTGCTATAAAAGAGATAAATTAATATCTCTTTTAGCAACTTTATAATGAAAGTCTTACAACCCTCAACCATATGTAGTCCATGCAGCACTTTAAAATAAATTAAAGTACATATAGCATGAACTGCAATATGCGTTCAAAATGTCGATGTTCATGTGTCCTGCAGTTCACACGATGACGCACAGTTTGCTGCGTTCTTCATCGACCCATGAGCCAAGTGATCCTCCGCTTAGAGTATAACTTTTTAATTTTGTTTATTTATGTCAAATATTTTAAATAATGAATATATAATTATATGTTGCGAATGTCCAAAATTTATTATTTCTAATAAATCTTTACTTAATAAGTACAACAAATTATACATTGTTTGTGGCGCAATTAAGTTAATTAAATTAATTAATTAACCAGGGGGATGTCCCACAACCCCTTAACCGAGAAGATCTGACAACTTCTTCAGTTTTTTTAAGCAATTTAGCCCGTGACGTCCATCCAAGTAATACTAGTATGGATAGTCACAGGCTATTCTTTATTTGCAACTTTATTTTGCTAATAACAAGATAAAAATCTTCTTAAAGCAACTTAGCCTGTGACGTCCATCCTAGGAATACTAGTATGGATAGTCACAGGCTTGCTATTTATGAATTAATCAAATTCATTCTTTAATAGAAAGGATAAGCTAATATCAATTCTAGTTATTATAGTAAATATGTT
The DNA here is from genome assembly GCA_964036015.1 of Leptarthrus brevirostris. Lineage (NCBI taxonomy): Eukaryota > Metazoa > Arthropoda > Insecta > Diptera > Asilidae > Leptarthrus > Leptarthrus brevirostris. The sequence continues at coordinate 15,245 of CAXIWC010000135.1, read as the reverse complement.
TTATTGGAAGTTTCATTAACTTTAATGATCCTTCCGCAGGTTCACCTACGGAAACCTTGTTACGACTTTTACTTCCTCTAAATAATCAAGTTTGGTCAACTTTTGTGAAACATCCGTAACACCAAGGCGTCACAGAGATCACGTCCGGAGACCTCACTAAATAATTCAATCGGTAGTAGCGACGGGCGGTGTGTACAAAGGGCAGGGACTTAGTCAATGCGAGTTAATGACTCGCACTTACTGGGAATTCCAAGTTCATGTGAACAGTTTCAGTTCACAATCCCAAGCATGAAAGTGATTCAGCGGTTTACCCGGACCTCTCGGTCTAGGAAATACACGTTGATACTTTCATTGTAGCGCGCGTGCAGCCCAGGACATCTAAGGGCATCACAGACCTGTTATTGCTCAATCTCATTATTGCTAAACGCAATTTGTCCATTTAAGAAGCTAGTGTCCGTATTAATGGGACAAACAAACAGGTACGACTCCACCCAATATAAACAAAATCAGAACAGTCCTACATTTGCATGTAGGGGTGCTGTTAAGCCAGTTATATCAAGGTTTCAACATCATAATCCTGAATGCATCTATTTAACATATTTGAGTCTCGTTCGTTATCGGAATTAACCAGACAAATCACTCCACGAACTAAGAACGGCCATGCACCACCACCTATAGATTCGAGAAAGAGCTATCAATCTGTCTTACTCATTTATATTCGGACCTGGTAGGCTTTCCCGTGTTGAGTCAAATTAAGCCGCAGGCTCCACTCCTGGTGGTGCCCTTCCGTCAATTCCTTTAAGTTTCAGCTTTGCAACCATACTTCCCCCGGAGCCCAAAAGCTTTGGTTTCCCGGGAAGCGACTGAGAGAGCCATAATAGTAGCTACACCCAATTGCTAGCTGGCATCGTTTATGGTTAGAACTAGGGCGGTATCTGATCGCCTTCGAGCCTCTAACTTTCGTTCTTGATTAATGAAAACATCTTTGGCAAATGCTTTCGCTTAAGTTAGTCTTACGACGGTCCAAGAATTTCACCTCTCGCGTCGTAATACTAATGCCCCCAACTGCTTCTATTAATCATTACCTCTTGATCTAAAAACCAATGAAAGTAGAACAGAGGTCTTATTTCATTATTCCATGCACAAAATATTCAGGCGTTTGAAGCCTGCTTTAAGCACTCTAATTTGTTCAAAGTAATTGTACCGGCCCACAACAACACTCGATAAAGAGCACTGAAGCGGGTATAAATAGGAGTTATATATATTAAATTCAATAAATTGAAAAAATATATATTAGAACTCCACCGGTAATACGCTCGCATAACATAAGGTAACGTACGAACCAATACTTTAGTTGTACTACCCGTATGGAGCACAGATTCAACTACGAACGTTTTAACCGCAACAACTTTAATATACGCTATTAGAGCTGGAATTACCGCGGCTGCTGGCACCAGACTTGCCCTCTAATGGGTCCTTGTTAAAGGATTTAAAGTGTACTCATTCCAATTACAGGGCCTCGGATATGAGTCCTGTATTGTTATTTTTCGTCACTACCTCCCCGTACTGGGAGTGGGTAATTTACGCGCCTGCTGCCTTCCTTAGATGTGGTAGCCGTTTCTCAGGCTCCCTCTCCGGAATCGAACCCTGATTCCCCGTTACCCGTTGCAACCATGGTAGTCCAAGATACTACCATCAATAGTTGATAGGGCAGACATTTGAAAGATCTGTCGTCGGTACAAGACCATACGATCTGCAAATTATCTAGAGTTCAACCATTATTACGATCCCCTAAGGTATCGCTTGGTTTTAGCCTAATAAAAGCACACGTCCCAAAGGTCCGTGTTTATATTGCATGTATTAGCTCTAGAATTACCACAGTTATCCAAGTAACTGTTAACGATCTAATAAACCATAACTGATATAATGAGCCTTTTGCGGTTTCACTTTAGAATTGTTTGTACTTAGACATGCATGGCTTAATCTTTGAGACAAGCATATAACTACTGGCAGGATCAACCAGAATAATGTTCACATTTTGTTTTTATATATATTGTAATAACAATATATATTATTATTAATTATTTAATTAATTTATTTATCTACTTTCACAATTTACATATTGTAAAAATAAATTTATTTATTCTTTCAACAACTTTCAATATATTTTTAGATCTCGTCTAAATTTTTTAGAAGGGTTGACTTAACCCCTTGTGGCTTTCTTATAATAATAAGTTTTAGCAAATCAAAGAGAAACGTTTTTTGAAATGAGAAATTTTCTCATATATAATTTGACTATATAAGATCATCTCTATATTTCTATAAAATCGATCATAGTCGTACCTGGAGAATATTTTTTGCAAGTATTACTGAAACACTTGATTCAGACAACAGTCCATACAATGGTTCTGGGGAACCAACTAGCTAAACTAATACAATCATCACATATGAAAATAAGTCTGAACCTTATGATTCGATATGTACATGCACATTTTTTGTGTTATTGTAAAAATTGCTTTAAAGTGCTTTCTATGCTAAAATAGGGTAAAAAAAATTTTATGAAATTTTTTCATATAGTTATGATAATAAATTTTACCTCATTTTATAAATGGTAACAAAATTATATCTCTGGAATATAAACTTATCATGAAAATTATTTGAATTTTCTTAGTAGATGACATTTTTTAATACAATCATCACATATGAAAATAAGTCTGAACCTTATGATTCGATATGTACATGCAC
>CAXIWC010000135.1:2500-7500 GCA_964036015.1 Leptarthrus brevirostris | reverse complement strand
GCCGCTATACTCAATTCTGACAATCGATTTGCACGTCAGAACTGCTTCGGTCTTCCATCAGGGTTTCCCCTGACTTCAACCTGATCAAGTATAGTTCACCATCTTTCGGGTCACAACATATATGCTCAAGGTACGCTCTAGTTAGAGGCATATATAATATATAAATATATTAAAATGCATAACTATATAGAACGCCCCGGGATGGAATATATATATTAAAATATATATAATTGATCCCATTAAAAACAGTTAAGTTAATTATGCCTTTAGGTTTTAAATACCCAATGACTTGCACACATGTTAGACTCCTTGGTCCGTGTTTCAAGACGGGTCCCGAAGGTATCCTAAATCTATAGCATTGTTAATCATATAAACGCATATAATAAAAAAAATAATACATGATTATTCTTATATTATAACATATGTGTAATATGTAAGCGTTATATATATAAAAATCTGTCAATAATTTATCTGTAACCGTATTTAAATTGGATTTTATATATATTATAAATAAATTTATAATAAAATATAAACTGATCCAAACGGAACTTATGATAAATTTTTAATTATATTAACAGATTACAATGTCCTTATATGAAAAAATTGCACATCATTTACACATTAAATAATATTAATGCATTATTAATGATGAATTTTTCATATTGGATATTTAGGTTCATCGGGCTTAACCTCTAAGCAGTTTCACGTACTATTTAACTCTCTATTCAGAGTTCTTTTCAACTTTCCCTCACGGTACTTGTTTGCTATCGGTCTCATGGTTATATTTAGTTTTAGATGGAGTTTACCACCATATTAGTGCTGCACTATCAAGCAACACGACTCTTAGGAAATATCTTCTAGTAATCATTAACGTCACCTACGGGCCTGGCACCCTCTATGGGTAAATGGCCTCATTTAAGAAGGACTTGAACTGTTAATTTATCATACTAGATTATAGATATTCCATACACTGCATCTTATATTTGTTAATATAACAAAATAACTTAGTGCTGAACTTGATTTCTTTTCGCTCGCCGCTACTAAGAAAATCCTAGTTAGTTTCTTTTCCTTCCCTCATTAATATGCTTAAATTCAGGGAGTAATCTCATATGAGTTGAGGTTGTTTAAAAAAATAAATTAGCTTTTATATTAAACTTAAATCAAATGAGCTATTCTCTAAATAAAAAATTGATTTTATATCTAGATATGCTATTTAAACATTTGATTTAAATAAAAGCATAAATATATTTAATTATTAATATTATAAAGAATACGTTAATATTCTTTAATAATATAACATGTGCTATAAAAGAGATAAATTAATATCTCTTTTAGCAACTTTATAATGAAAGTCTTACAACCCTCAACCATATGTAGTCCATGCAGCACTTTAAAATAAATTAAAGTACATATAGCATGAACTGCAATATGCGTTCAAAATGTCGATGTTCATGTGTCCTGCAGTTCACACGATGACGCACAGTTTGCTGCGTTCTTCATCGACCCATGAGCCAAGTGATCCTCCGCTTAGAGTATAACTTTTTAATTTTGTTTATTTATGTCAAATATTTTAAATAATGAATATATAATTATATGTTGCGAATGTCCAAAATTTATTATTTCTAATAAATCTTTACTTAATAAGTACAACAAATTATACATTGTTTGTGGCGCAATTAAGTTAATTAAATTAATTAATTAACCAGGGGGATGTCCCACAACCCCTTAACCGAGAAGATCTGACAACTTCTTCAGTTTTTTTAAGCAATTTAGCCCGTGACGTCCATCCAAGTAATACTAGTATGGATAGTCACAGGCTATTCTTTATTTGCAACTTTATTTTGCTAATAACAAGATAAAAATCTTCTTAAAGCAACTTAGCCTGTGACGTCCATCCTAGGAATACTAGTATGGATAGTCACAGGCTTGCTATTTATGAATTAATCAAATTCATTCTTTAATAGAAAGGATAAGCTAATATCAATTCTAGTTATTATAGTAAATATGTTTTATTGGAAGTTTCATTAACTTTAATGATCCTTCCGCAGGTTCACCTACGGAAACCTTGTTACGACTTTTACTTCCTCTAAATAATCAAGTTTGGTCAACTTTTGTGAAACATCCGTAACACCAAGGCGTCACAGAGATCACGTCCGGAGACCTCACTAAATAATTCAATCGGTAGTAGCGACGGGCGGTGTGTACAAAGGGCAGGGACTTAGTCAATGCGAGTTAATGACTCGCACTTACTGGGAATTCCAAGTTCATGTGAACAGTTTCAGTTCACAATCCCAAGCATGAAAGTGATTCAGCGGTTTACCCGGACCTCTCGGTCTAGGAAATACACGTTGATACTTTCATTGTAGCGCGCGTGCAGCCCAGGACATCTAAGGGCATCACAGACCTGTTATTGCTCAATCTCATTATTGCTAAACGCAATTTGTCCATTTAAGAAGCTAGTGTCCGTATTAATGGGACAAACAAACAGGTACGACTCCACCCAATATAAACAAAATCAGAACAGTCCTACATTTGCATGTAGGGGTGCTGTTAAGCCAGTTATATCAAGGTTTCAACATCATAATCCTGAATGCATCTATTTAACATATTTGAGTCTCGTTCGTTATCGGAATTAACCAGACAAATCACTCCACGAACTAAGAACGGCCATGCACCACCACCTATAGATTCGAGAAAGAGCTATCAATCTGTCTTACTCATTTATATTCGGACCTGGTAGGCTTTCCCGTGTTGAGTCAAATTAAGCCGCAGGCTCCACTCCTGGTGGTGCCCTTCCGTCAATTCCTTTAAGTTTCAGCTTTGCAACCATACTTCCCCCGGAGCCCAAAAGCTTTGGTTTCCCGGGAAGCGACTGAGAGAGCCATAATAGTAGCTACACCCAATTGCTAGCTGGCATCGTTTATGGTTAGAACTAGGGCGGTATCTGATCGCCTTCGAGCCTCTAACTTTCGTTCTTGATTAATGAAAACATCTTTGGCAAATGCTTTCGCTTAAGTTAGTCTTACGACGGTCCAAGAATTTCACCTCTCGCGTCGTAATACTAATGCCCCCAACTGCTTCTATTAATCATTACCTCTTGATCTAAAAACCAATGAAAGTAGAACAGAGGTCTTATTTCATTATTCCATGCACAAAATATTCAGGCGTTTGAAGCCTGCTTTAAGCACTCTAATTTGTTCAAAGTAATTGTACCGGCCCACAACAACACTCGATAAAGAGCACTGAAGCGGGTATAAATAGGAGTTATATATATTAAATTCAATAAATTGAAAAAATATATATTAGAACTCCACCGGTAATACGCTCGCATAACATAAGGTAACGTACGAACCAATACTTTAGTTGTACTACCCGTATGGAGCACAGATTCAACTACGAACGTTTTAACCGCAACAACTTTAATATACGCTATTAGAGCTGGAATTACCGCGGCTGCTGGCACCAGACTTGCCCTCTAATGGGTCCTTGTTAAAGGATTTAAAGTGTACTCATTCCAATTACAGGGCCTCGGATATGAGTCCTGTATTGTTATTTTTCGTCACTACCTCCCCGTACTGGGAGTGGGTAATTTACGCGCCTGCTGCCTTCCTTAGATGTGGTAGCCGTTTCTCAGGCTCCCTCTCCGGAATCGAACCCTGATTCCCCGTTACCCGTTGCAACCATGGTAGTCCAAGATACTACCATCAATAGTTGATAGGGCAGACATTTGAAAGATCTGTCGTCGGTACAAGACCATACGATCTGCAAATTATCTAGAGTTCAACCATTATTACGATCCCCTAAGGTATCGCTTGGTTTTAGCCTAATAAAAGCACACGTCCCAAAGGTCCGTGTTTATATTGCATGTATTAGCTCTAGAATTACCACAGTTATCCAAGTAACTGTTAACGATCTAATAAACCATAACTGATATAATGAGCCTTTTGCGGTTTCACTTTAGAATTGTTTGTACTTAGACATGCATGGCTTAATCTTTGAGACAAGCATATAACTACTGGCAGGATCAACCAGAATAATGTTCACATTTTGTTTTTATATATATTGTAATAACAATATATATATTATTATTAATTATTTAATTAATTTATTTATCTACTTTCACAATTTACATATTGTAAAAATAAATTTATTTATTCTTTCAACAACTTTCAATATATTTTTAGATCTCGTCTAAATTTTTTAGAAGGGTTGACTTAACCCCTTGTGGCTTTCTTATAATAATAAGTTTTAGCAAATCAAAGAGAAACGTTTTTTGAAATGAGAAATTTTCTCATATATAATTTGACTATATAAGATCATCTCTATATTTCTATAAAATCGATCATAGTCGTACCTGGAGAATATTTTTTGCAAGTATTACTGAAACACTTGATTCAGACAACAGTCCATACAATGGTTCTGGGGAACCAACTAGCTAAACTAATACAATCATCACATATGAAAATAAGTCTGAACCTTATGATTCGATATGTACATGCACATTTTTTGTGTTATTGTAAAAATTGCTTTAAAGTGCTTTCTATGCTAAAATAGGGTAAAAAAAATTTTATGAAATTTTTTCATATAGTTATGATAATAAATTTTACCTCATTTTATAAATGGTAACAAAATTATATCTCTGGAATATAAACTTATCATGAAAATTATTTGAATTTTCTTAGTAGATGACATTTTTTAATACAATCATCACATATGAAAATAAGTCTGAACCTTATGATTCGATATGTACATGCACATTTTTTGTGTTATTGTAAAAATTGCTTTAAAGTGCTTTCTATGCTAAAATAGAGTAAAAAAAATTTTATGAAATTTTTTCATATAGTTATGATAATAAATTTTACCTCATTTTATAAATGGTAACAAATTTATATCTCTGGAATATAAAATTATCATGAAAATTATTTGAATTTTCTTAGTAGATGACATTTTTTAATATAATCATCACATATGAAAATAAGTCTGAACCTTATGATTCGATA
>CAXIWC010000134.1:40000-41632 GCA_964036015.1 Leptarthrus brevirostris | reverse complement strand
TAGTCAATGCGAGTTAATGACTCGCACTTACTGGGAATTCCAAGTTCATGTGAACAGTTTCAGTTCACAATCCCAAGCATGAAAGTGATTCAGCGGTTTACCCGGACCTCTCGGTCTAGGAAATACACGTTGATACTTTCATTGTAGCGCGCGTGCAGCCCAGGACATCTAAGGGCATCACAGACCTGTTATTGCTCAATCTCATTATTGCTAAACGCAATTTGTCCATTTAAGAAGCTAGTGTCCGTATTAATGGGACAAACAAACAGGTACGACTCCACCCAATATAAACAAAATCAGAACAGTCCTACATTTGCATGTAGGGGTGCTGTTAAGCCAGTTATATCAAGGTTTCAACATCATAATCCTGAATGCATCTATTTAACATATTTGAGTCTCGTTCGTTATCGGAATTAACCAGACAAATCACTCCACGAACTAAGAACGGCCATGCACCACCACCTATAGATTCGAGAAAGAGCTATCAATCTGTCTTACTCATTTATATTCGGACCTGGTAGGCTTTCCCGTGTTGAGTCAAATTAAGCCGCAGGCTCCACTCCTGGTGGTGCCCTTCCGTCAATTCCTTTAAGTTTCAGCTTTGCAACCATACTTCCCCGGAGCCCAAAAGCTTTGGTTTCCCGGGAAGCGACTGAGAGAGCCATAATAGTAGCTACACCCAATTGCTAGCTGGCATCGTTTATGGTTAGAACTAGGGCGGTATCTGATCGCCTTCGAGCCTCTAACTTTCGTTCTTGATTAATGAAAACATCTTTGGCAAATGCTTTCGCTTAAGTTAGTCTTACGACGGTCCAAGAATTTCACCTCTCGCGTCGTAATACTAATGCCCCCAACTGCTTCTATTAATCATTACCTCTTGATCTAAAAACCAATGAAAGTAGAACAGAGGTCTTATTTCATTATTCCATGCACAAAATATTCAGGCGTTTGAAGCCTGCTTTAAGCACTCTAATTTGTTCAAAGTAATTGTACCGGCCCACAACAACACTCGATAAAGAGCACTGAAGCGGGTATAAATAGGAGTTATATATATTAAATTCAATAAATTGAAAAATATATATTAGAACTCCACCGGTAATACGCTCGCATAACATAAGGTAACGTACGAACCAATACTTTAGTTGTACTACCCGTATGGAGCACAGATTCAACTACGAACGTTTTAACCGCAACAACTTTAATATACGCTATTAGAGCTGGAATTACCGCGGCTGCTGGCACCAGACTTGCCCTCTAATGGGTCCTTGTTAAAGGATTTAAAGTGTACTCATTCCAATTACAGGGCCTCGGATATGAGTCCTGTATTGTTATTTTTCGTCACTACCTCCCCGTACTGGGAGTGGGTAATTTACGCGCCTGCTGCCTTCCTTAGATGTGGTAGCCGTTTCTCAGGCTCCCTCTCCGGAATCGAACCCTGATTCCCCGTTACCCGTTGCAACCATGGTAGTCCAAGATACTACCATCAATAGTTGATAGGGCAGACATTTGAAAGATCTGTCGTCGGTACAAGACCATACGATCTGCAAATTATCTAGAGTTCAACCATTATTACGATCCCCTAAGGTATCGCTTGGTTTTAGCCTAATAAAAGCACACGTCCCAAAGGTCCGT
>CAXIWC010000134.1:30000-35000 GCA_964036015.1 Leptarthrus brevirostris | reverse complement strand
AGTACGACTATGAAACAGAAAAGAAAACTCTTTCGATATTTCTCGACGGCTTCTTTATGGTTGTTTCTGTTACCAGGATGAGCATTAAAGCCCATTTTTAATAACAAACGTATACTCAACAGGTTACGGAATTGGAACCGTATTCCCTTTCGTTCAAAATAATAAGTATATTAAAATAAATTAATATAACTTAACATTTTTCGGCTTTCGCCTTGAACTTAGGACCGACTAACTCGTGATCAACCACTGTTCACACGAAACCCTTCTCCACTTCAGTCCTCCAAGGTCTCATTCGATTATTTGCTACTACCACCAAGATCTGTACCAATGGCGGCTCCATGCAGGCTTACGCCAAACACTTCTACGCACACCATTGTACCCTCCTACTCATTAAAGTTTCAAAATTTATAAAAAAAAATATTTAATATAATGCACTGTATAAATCATATACTTTAACGGTGATGTATAGGCATACAACTTGAGCGCCATCCATTTTAAGGGCTAGTTGCTTCGGCAGGTGAGTTGTTACACACTCCTTAGCGGATTACGACTTCCATGTCCACCGACCTGCTGTTTTAAGCAACCAACGCCTTTCATGGTATCAGTATGAGTTGTTAATTTGGGCGCCTTAACATCACGTTTGGTTCATCCCACAGCGCCAGTTCTGCTTACCAAAAGTGGCCCACTGGGCACAATATATCACAACCTAAACCTTCATATCAAGAAAGGTTAGGTTCTTACCCATTTAAAGTTTGAGAATAGGTTAAGGTCGTTTCGGCCCTAAGGCCTCTAATCATTCGCTTTACCAGATAAGATTATTTTATATAATAATTAATTGCACCAGCTATCCTGAGGGAAACTTCGGAGGGAACCAGCTACTAGATAGTTCGATTGGTCTTTCGCCGCTATACTCAATTCTGACAATCGATTTGCACGTCAGAACTGCTTCGGTCTTCCATCAGGGTTTCCCCTGACTTCAACCTGATCAAGTATAGTTCACCATCTTTCGGGTCACAACATATATGCTCAAGGTACGCTCTAGTTAGAGGCATATATAATATATAAATATATTAAAATGCATAACTATATAGAACGCCCCGGGATGGAATATATATATTAAAATATATATAATTGATCCCATTAAAAACAGTTAAGTTAATTATGCCTTTAGGTTTTAAATACCCAATGACTTGCACACATGTTAGACTCCTTGGTCCGTGTTTCAAGACGGGTCCCGAAGGTATCCTAAATCTATAGCATTGTTAATCATATAAACGCATATAATAAAAAAATAATACATGATTATTCTTATATTATAACATATGTGTAATATGTAAGCGTTATATATATAAAAATCTGTCAATAATTTATCTGTAACCGTATTTAAATTGGATTTTATATATATTATAAATAAATTTATAATAAAATATAAACTGATCCAAACGGAACTTATGATAAATTTTTAATTATATTAACAGATTACAATGTCCTTATATGAAAAAATTGCACATCATTTACACATTAAATAATATTAATGCATTATTAATGATGAATTTTTCATATTGGATATTTAGGTTCATCGGGCTTAACCTCTAAGCAGTTTCACGTACTATTTAACTCTCTATTCAGAGTTCTTTTCAACTTTCCCTCACGGTACTTGTTTGCTATCGGTCTCATGGTTATATTTAGTTTTAGATGGAGTTTACCACCATATTAGTGCTGCACTATCAAGCAACACGACTCTTAGGAAATATCTTCTAGTAATCATTAACGTCACCTACGGGCCTGGCACCCTCTATGGGTAAATGGCCTCATTTAAGAAGGACTTGAACTGTTAATTTATCATACTAGATTATAGATATTCCATACACTGCATCTTATATTTGTTAATATAACAAAATAACTTAGTGCTGAACTTGATTTCTTTTCGCTCGCCGCTACTAAGAAAATCCTAGTTAGTTTCTTTTCCTTCCCTCATTAATATGCTTAAATTCAGGGAGTAATCTCATATGAGTTGAGGTTGTTTAAAAAAATAAATTAGCTTTTATATTAAACTTAAATCAAATGAGCTATTCTCTAAATAAAAAATTGATTTTATATCTAGATATGCTATTTAAACATTTGATTTAAATAAAAGCATAAATATATTTAATTATTAATATTATAAAGAATACGTTAATATTCTTTAATAATATAACATGTGCTATAAAAGAGATAAATTAATATCTCTTTTAGCAACTTTATAATGAAAGTCTTACAACCCTCAACCATATGTAGTCCATGCAGCACTTTAAAATAAATTAAAGTACATATAGCATGAACTGCAATATGCGTTCAAAATGTCGATGTTCATGTGTCCTGCAGTTCACACGATGACGCACAGTTTGCTGCGTTCTTCATCGACCCATGAGCCAAGTGATCCTCCGCTTAGAGTATAACTTTTTAATTTTGTTTATTTATGTCAAATATTTTAAATAATGAATATATAATTATATGTTGCGAATGTCCAAAATTTATTATTTCTAATAAATCTTTACTTAATAAGTACAACAAATTATACATTGTTTGTGGCGCAATTAAGTTAATTAAATTAATTAATTAACCAGGGGGATGTCCCACAACCCCTTAACCGAGAAGATCTGACAACTTCTTCAGTTTTTTTAAGCAATTTAGCCCGTGACGTCCATCCAAGTAATACTAGTATGGATAGTCACAGGCTATTCTTTATTTGCAACTTTATTTTGCTAATAACAAGATAAAAATCTTCTTAAAGCAACTTAGCCTGTGACGTCCATCCTAGGAATACTAGTATGGATAGTCACAGGCTTGCTATTTATGAATTAATCAAATTCATTCTTTAATAGAAAGGATAAGCTAATATCAATTCTAGTTATTATAGTAAATATGTTTTATTGGAAGTTTCATTAACTTTAATGATCCTTCCGCAGGTTCACCTACGGAAACCTTGTTACGACTTTTACTTCCTCTAAATAATCAAGTTTGGTCAACTTTTGTGAAACATCCGTAACACCAAGGCGTCACAGAGATCACGTCCGGAGACCTCACTAAATAATTCAATCGGTAGTAGCGACGGGCGGTGTGTACAAAGGGCAGGGACTTAGTCAATGCGAGTTAATGACTCGCACTTACTGGGAATTCCAAGTTCATGTGAACAGTTTCAGTTCACAATCCCAAGCATGAAAGTGATTCAGCGGTTTACCCGGACCTCTCGGTCTAGGAAATACACGTTGATACTTTCATTGTAGCGCGCGTGCAGCCCAGGACATCTAAGGGCATCACAGACCTGTTATTGCTCAATCTCATTATTGCTAAACGCAATTTGTCCATTTAAGAAGCTAGTGTCCGTATTAATGGGACAAACAAACAGGTACGACTCCACCCAATATAAACAAAATCAGAACAGTCCTACATTTGCATGTAGGGGTGCTGTTAAGCCAGTTATATCAAGGTTTCAACATCATAATCCTGAATGCATCTATTTAACATATTTGAGTCTCGTTCGTTATCGGAATTAACCAGACAAATCACTCCACGAACTAAGAACGGCCATGCACCACCACCTATAGATTCGAGAAAGAGCTATCAATCTGTCTTACTCATTTATATTCGGACCTGGTAGGCTTTCCCGTGTTGAGTCAAATTAAGCCGCAGGCTCCACTCCTGGTGGTGCCCTTCCGTCAATTCCTTTAAGTTTCAGCTTTGCAACCATACTTCCCCCGGAGCCCAAAAGCTTTGGTTTCCCGGGAAGCGACTGAGAGAGCCATAATAGTAGCTACACCCAATTGCTAGCTGGCATCGTTTATGGTTAGAACTAGGGCGGTATCTGATCGCCTTCGAGCCTCTAACTTTCGTTCTTGATTAATGAAAACATCTTTGGCAAATGCTTTCGCTTAAGTTAGTCTTACGACGGTCCAAGAATTTCACCTCTCGCGTCGTAATACTAATGCCCCCAACTGCTTCTATTAATCATTACCTCTTGATCTAAAAACCAATGAAAGTAGAACAGAGGTCTTATTTCATTATTCCATGCACAAAATATTCAGGCGTTTGAAGCCTGCTTTAAGCACTCTAATTTGTTCAAAGTAATTGTACCGGCCCACAACAACACTCGATAAAGAGCACTGAAGCGGGTATAAATAGGAGTTATATATATTAAATTCAATAAATTGAAAAAATATATATTAGAACTCCACCGGTAATACGCTCGCATAACATAAGGTAACGTACGAACCAATACTTTAGTTGTACTACCCGTATGGAGCACAGATTCAACTACGAACGTTTTAACCGCAACAACTTTAATATACGCTATTAGAGCTGGAATTACCGCGGCTGCTGGCACCAGACTTGCCCTCTAATGGGTCCTTGTTAAAGGATTTAAAGTGTACTCATTCCAATTACAGGGCCTCGGATATGAGTCCTGTATTGTTATTTTTCGTCACTACCTCCCCGTACTGGGAGTGGGTAATTTACGCGCCTGCTGCCTTCCTTAGATGTGGTAGCCGTTTCTCAGGCTCCCTCTCCGGAATCGAACCCTGATTCCCCGTTACCCGTTGCAACCATGGTAGTCCAAGATACTACCATCAATAGTTGATAGGGCAGACATTTGAAAGATCTGTCGTCGGTACAAGACCATACGATCTGCAAATTATCTAGAGTTCAACCATTATTACGATCCCCTAAGGTATCGCTTGGTTTTAGCCTAATAAAAGCACACGTCCCAAAGGTCCGTGTTTATATTGCATGTATTAGCTCTAGAATTACCACAGTTATCCAAGTAACTGTTAACGATCTAATAAACCATAACTGATATAATGAGCCTTTTGCGGTTTCACTTTAGAATTGTTTGTACTTAGACATGCATGGCTTAATCTTTGAGACAAGCATATAACTACTGGCAGGATCAACCAGAATAATGTTCACATTTTGTTTTTATATATATTGTAATAACAATATATATATTATTATTAATTATTTAA
>CAXIWC010000134.1:20000-25000 GCA_964036015.1 Leptarthrus brevirostris | reverse complement strand
ACTGTTCACACGAAACCCTTCTCCACTTCAGTCCTCCAAGGTCTCATTCGATTATTTGCTACTACCACCAAGATCTGTACCAATGGCGGCTCCATGCAGGCTTACGCCAAACACTTCTACGCACACCATTGTACCCTCCTACTCATTAAAGTTTCAAAATTTATAAAAAAAAATATTTAATATAATGCACTGTATAAATCATATACTTTAACGGTGATGTATAGGCATACAACTTGAGCGCCATCCATTTTAAGGGCTAGTTGCTTCGGCAGGTGAGTTGTTACACACTCCTTAGCGGATTACGACTTCCATGTCCACCGACCTGCTGTTTTAAGCAACCAACGCCTTTCATGGTATCAGTATGAGTTGTTAATTTGGGCGCCTTAACATCACGTTTGGTTCATCCCACAGCGCCAGTTCTGCTTACCAAAAGTGGCCCACTGGGCACAATATATCACAACCTAAACCTTCATATCAAGAAAGGTTAGGTTCTTACCCATTTAAAGTTTGAGAATAGGTTAAGGTCGTTTCGGCCCTAAGGCCTCTAATCATTCGCTTTACCAGATAAGATTATTTTATATAATAATTAATTGCACCAGCTATCCTGAGGGAAACTTCGGAGGGAACCAGCTACTAGATAGTTCGATTGGTCTTTCGCCGCTATACTCAATTCTGACAATCGATTTGCACGTCAGAACTGCTTCGGTCTTCCATCAGGGTTTCCCCTGACTTCAACCTGATCAAGTATAGTTCACCATCTTTCGGGTCACAACATATATGCTCAAGGTACGCTCTAGTTAGAGGCATATATAATATATAAATATATTAAAATGCATAACTATATAGAACGCCCCGGGATGGAATATATATATTAAAATATATATAATTGATCCCATTAAAAACAGTTAAGTTAATTATGCCTTTAGGTTTTAAATACCCAATGACTTGCACACATGTTAGACTCCTTGGTCCGTGTTTCAAGACGGGTCCCGAAGGTATCCTAAATCTATAGCATTGTTAATCATATAAACGCATATAATAAAAAAAATAATACATGATTATTCTTATATTATAACATATGTGTAATATGTAAGCGTTATATATAAAAATCTGTCAATAATTTATCTGTAACCGTATTTAAATTGGATTTTATATATATTATAAATAAATTTATAATAAAATATAAACTGATCCAAACGGAACTTATGATAAATTTTTAATTATATTAACAGATTACAATGTCCTTATATGAAAAAATTGCACATCATTTACACATTAAATAATATTAATGCATTATTAATGATGAATTTTTCATATTGGATATTTAGGTTCATCGGGCTTAACCTCTAAGCAGTTTCACGTACTATTTAACTCTCTATTCAGAGTTCTTTTCAACTTTCCCTCACGGTACTTGTTTGCTATCGGTCTCATGGTTATATTTAGTTTTAGATGGAGTTTACCACCATATTAGTGCTGCACTATCAAGCAACACGACTCTTAGGAAATATCTTCTAGTAATCATTAACGTCACCTACGGGCCTGGCACCCTCTATGGGTAAATGGCCTCATTTAAGAAGGACTTGAACTGTTAATTTATCATACTAGATTATAGATATTCCATACACTGCATCTTATATTTGTTAATATAACAAAATAACTTAGTGCTGAACTTGATTTCTTTTCGCTCGCCGCTACTAAGAAAATCCTAGTTAGTTTCTTTTCCTTCCCTCATTAATATGCTTAAATTCAGGGAGTAATCTCATATGAGTTGAGGTTGTTTAAAAAAATAAATTAGCTTTTATATTAAACTTAAATCAAATGAGCTATTCTCTAAATAAAAAATTGATTTTATATCTAGATATGCTATTTAAACATTTGATTTAAATAAAAGCATAAATATATTTAATTATTAATATTATAAAGAATACGTTAATATTCTTTAATAATATAACATGTGCTATAAAAGAGATAAATTAATATCTCTTTTAGCAACTTTATAATGAAAGTCTTACAACCCTCAACCATATGTAGTCCATGCAGCACTTTAAAATAAATTAAAGTACATATAGCATGAACTGCAATATGCGTTCAAAATGTCGATGTTCATGTGTCCTGCAGTTCACACGATGACGCACAGTTTGCTGCGTTCTTCATCGACCCATGAGCCAAGTGATCCTCCGCTTAGAGTATAACTTTTTAATTTTGTTTATTTATGTCAAATATTTTAAATAATGAATATATAATTATATGTTGCGAATGTCCAAAATTTATTATTTCTAATAAATCTTTACTTAATAAGTACAACAAATTATACATTGTTTGTGGCGCAATTAAGTTAATTAAATTAATTAATTAACCAGGGGGATGTCCCACAACCCCTTAACCGAGAAGATCTGACAACTTCTTCAGTTTTTTTAAGCAATTTAGCCCGTGACGTCCATCCAAGTAATACTAGTATGGATAGTCACAGGCTATTCTTTATTTGCAACTTTATTTTGCTAATAACAAGATAAAAATCTTCTTAAAGCAACTTAGCCTGTGACGTCCATCCTAGGAATACTAGTATGGATAGTCACAGGCTTGCTATTTATGAATTAATCAAATTCATTCTTTAATAGAAAGGATAAGCTAATATCAATTCTAGTTATTATAGTAAATATGTTTTATTGGAAGTTTCATTAACTTTAATGATCCTTCCGCAGGTTCACCTACGGAAACCTTGTTACGACTTTTACTTCCTCTAAATAATCAAGTTTGGTCAACTTTTGTGAAACATCCGTAACACCAAGGCGTCACAGAGATCACGTCCGGAGACCTCACTAAATAATTCAATCGGTAGTAGCGACGGGCGGTGTGTACAAAGGGCAGGGACTTAGTCAATGCGAGTTAATGACTCGCACTTACTGGGAATTCCAAGTTCATGTGAACAGTTTCAGTTCACAATCCCAAGCATGAAAGTGATTCAGCGGTTTACCCGGACCTCTCGGTCTAGGAAATACACGTTGATACTTTCATTGTAGCGCGCGTGCAGCCCAGGACATCTAAGGGCATCACAGACCTGTTATTGCTCAATCTCATTATTGCTAAACGCAATTTGTCCATTTAAGAAGCTAGTGTCCGTATTAATGGGACAAACAAACAGGTACGACTCCACCCAATATAAACAAAATCAGAACAGTCCTACATTTGCATGTAGGGGTGCTGTTAAGCCAGTTATATCAAGGTTTCAACATCATAATCCTGAATGCATCTATTTAACATATTTGAGTCTCGTTCGTTATCGGAATTAACCAGACAAATCACTCCACGAACTAAGAACGGCCATGCACCACCACCTATAGATTCGAGAAAGAGCTATCAATCTGTCTTACTCATTTATATTCGGACCTGGTAGGCTTTCCCGTGTTGAGTCAAATTAAGCCGCAGGCTCCACTCCTGGTGGTGCCCTTCCGTCAATTCCTTTAAGTTTCAGCTTTGCAACCATACTTCCCCCGGAGCCCAAAAGCTTTGGTTTCCCGGGAAGCGACTGAGAGAGCCATAATAGTAGCTACACCCAATTGCTAGCTGGCATCGTTTATGGTTAGAACTAGGGCGGTATCTGATCGCCTTCGAGCCTCTAACTTTCGTTCTTGATTAATGAAAACATCTTTGGCAAATGCTTTCGCTTAAGTTAGTCTTACGACGGTCCAAGAATTTCACCTCTCGCGTCGTAATACTAATGCCCCCAACTGCTTCTATTAATCATTACCTCTTGATCTAAAAACCAATGAAAGTAGAACAGAGGTCTTATTTCATTATTCCATGCACAAAATATTCAGGCGTTTGAAGCCTGCTTTAAGCACTCTAATTTGTTCAAAGTAATTGTACCGGCCCACAACAACACTCGATAAAGAGCACTGAAGCGGGTATAAATAGGAGTTATATATATTAAATTCAATAAATTGAAAAAATATATATTAGAACTCCACCGGTAATACGCTCGCATAACATAAGGTAACGTACGAACCAATACTTTAGTTGTACTACCCGTATGGAGCACAGATTCAACTACGAACGTTTTAACCGCAACAACTTTAATATACGCTATTAGAGCTGGAATTACCGCGGCTGCTGGCACCAGACTTGCCCTCTAATGGGTCCTTGTTAAAGGATTTAAAGTGTACTCATTCCAATTACAGGGCCTCGGATATGAGTCCTGTATTGTTATTTTTCGTCACTACCTCCCCGTACTGGGAGTGGGTAATTTACGCGCCTGCTGCCTTCCTTAGATGTGGTAGCCGTTTCTCAGGCTCCCTCTCCGGAATCGAACCCTGATTCCCCGTTACCCGTTGCAACCATGGTAGTCCAAGATACTACCATCAATAGTTGATAGGGCAGACATTTGAAAGATCTGTCGTCGGTACAAGACCATACGATCTGCAAATTATCTAGAGTTCAACCATTATTACGATCCCCTAAGGTATCGCTTGGTTTTAGCCTAATAAAAGCACACGTCCCAAAGGTCCGTGTTTATATTGCATGTATTAGCTCTAGAATTACCACAGTTATCCAAGTAACTGTTAACGATCTAATAAACCATAACTGATATAATGAGCCTTTTGCGGTTTCACTTTAGAATTGTTTGTACTTAGACATGCATGGCTTAATCTTTGAGACAAGCATATAACTACTGGCAGGATCAACCAGAATAATGTTCACATTTTGTTTTTATATATATTGTAATAACAATATATATATTATTATTAATTATTTAATTAATTTATTTATCTACTTTCACAATTTACATATTGTAAAAATAAATTTATTTATTCTTTCAACAACTTTCAATATATTTTTAGATCTCGTCTAAATTTTTTAGAAGGGTTGACTTAACCCCTTGTGGCTTTCTTATAATAATAAGTTTTAGCAAATCAAAGAGAAACGTTTTTTGAAATGAGAAATTTTCTCATATATAATTTGACTATATAAGATCATCTCTATATTTCTATAAAATCGATCAT
>CAXIWC010000134.1:10000-15000 GCA_964036015.1 Leptarthrus brevirostris | reverse complement strand
TTTTAAGGCTAGTTGCTTCGGCAGGTGAGTTGTTACACACTCCTTAGCGGATTACGACTTCCATGTCCACCGACCTGCTGTTTTAAGCAACCAACGCCTTTCATGGTATCAGTATGAGTTGTTAATTTGGGCGCCTTAACATCACGTTTGGTTCATCCCACAGCGCCAGTTCTGCTTACCAAAAGTGGCCACTGGGCACAATATATCACAACCTAAACCTTCATATCAAGAAAGGTTAGGTTCTTACCCATTTAAAGTTTGAGAATAGGTTAAGGTCGTTTCGGCCCTAAGGCCTCTAATCATTCGCTTTACCAGATAAGATTATTTTATATAATAATTAATTGCACCAGCTATCCTGAGGGAAACTTCGGAGGGAACCAGCTACTAGATAGTTCGATTGGTCTTTCGCCGCTATACTCAATTCTGACAATCGATTTGCACGTCAGAACTGCTTCGGTCTTCCATCAGGGTTTCCCCTGACTTCAACCTGATCAAGTATAGTTCACCATCTTTCGGGTCACAACATATATGCTCAAGGTACGCTCTAGTTAGAGGCATATATAATATATAAATATATTAAAATGCATAACTATATAGAACGCCCGGGATGGAATATATATATTAAAATATATATAATTGATCCCATTAAAAACAGTTAAGTTAATTATGCCTTTAGGTTTTAAATACCCAATGACTTGCACACATGTTAGACTCCTTGGTCCGTGTTTCAAGACGGGTCCCGAAGGTATCCTAAATCTATAGCATTGTTAATCATATAAACGCATATAATAAAAAAAATAATACATGATTATTCTTATATTATAACATATGTGTAATATGTAAGCGTTATATATATAAAAATCTGTCAATAATTTATCTGTAACCGTATTTAAATTGGATTTTATATATATTATAAATAAATTTATAATAAAATATAAACTGATCCAAACGGAACTTATGATAAATTTTTAATTATATTAACAGATTACAATGTCCTTATATGAAAAAATTGCACATCATTTACACATTAAATAATATTAATGCATTATTAATGATGAATTTTTCATATTGGATATTTAGGTTCATCGGGCTTAACCTCTAAGCAGTTTCACGTACTATTTAACTCTCTATTCAGAGTTCTTTTCAACTTTCCCTCACGGTACTTGTTTGCTATCGGTCTCATGGTTATATTTAGTTTTAGATGGAGTTTACCACCATATTAGTGCTGCACTATCAAGCAACACGACTCTTAGGAAATATCTTCTAGTAATCATTAACGTCACCTACGGCCTGGCACCCTCTATGGGTAAATGGCCTCATTTAAGAAGGACTTGAACTGTTAATTTATCATACTAGATTATAGATATTCCATACACTGCATCTTATATTTGTTAATATAACAAAATAACTTAGTGCTGAACTTGATTTCTTTTCGCTCGCCGCTACTAAGAAAATCCTAGTTAGTTTCTTTTCCTTCCCTCATTAATATGCTTAAATTCAGGGAGTAATCTCATATGAGTTGAGGTTGTTTAAAAAAATAAATTAGCTTTTATATTAAACTTAAATCAAATGAGCTATTCTCTAAATAAAAAATTGATTTTATATCTAGATATGCTATTTAAACATTTGATTTAAAATAAAAGCATAAATATATTTAATTATTAATATTATAAAGAATACGTTAATATTCTTTAATAATATAACATGTGCTATAAAAGAGATAAATTAATATCTCTTTTAGCAACTTTATAATGAAAGTCTTACAACCCTCAACCATATGTAGTCCATGCAGCACTTTAAAATAAATTAAAGTACATATAGCATGAACTGCAATATGCGTTCAAAATGTCGATGTTCATGTGTCCTGCAGTTCACACGATGACGCACAGTTTGCTGCGTTCTTCATCGACCCATGAGCCAAGTGATCCTCCGCTTAGAGTATAACTTTTTAATTTTGTTTATTTATGTCAAATATTTTAAATAATGAATATATAATTATATGTTGCGAATGTCCAAAATTTATTATTTCTAATAAATCTTTACTTAATAAGTACAACAAATTATACATTGTTTGTGGCGCAATTAAGTTAATTAAATTAATTAATTAACCAGGGGGATGTCCCACAACCCCTTAACCGAGAAGATCTGACAACTTCTTCAGTTTTTTTAAGCAATTTAGCCCGTGACGTCCATCCAAGTAATACTAGTATGGATAGTCACAGGCTATTCTTTATTTGCAACTTTATTTTGCTAATAACAAGATAAAAATCTTCTTAAAGCAACTTAGCCTGTGACGTCCATCCTAGGAATACTAGTATGGATAGTCACAGGCTTGCTATTTATGAATTAATCAATTCATTCTTTAATAGAAAGGATAAGGTAATATCAATTCTAGTTATTATAGTAAATATGTTTTATTGGAAGTTTCATTAACTTTAATGATCATTCCGCAGGTTCACCTACGGAAACCTTGTTACGACTTTTACTTCCTCTAAATAATCAAGTTTGGTCAACTTTTGTGAAACATCCGTAACACCAAGGCGTCACAGAGATCACGTCCGGAGACCTCACTAAATAATTCAATCGGTAGTAGCGACGGGCGGTGTGTACAAAGGGCAGGGACTTAGTCAATGCGAGTTAATGACTCGCACTTACTGGGAATTCCAAGTTCATGTGAACAGTTTCAGTTCACAATCCCAAGCATGAAAGTGATTCAGCGGTTTACCCGGACCTCTCGGTCTAGGAAATACACGTTGATACTTTCATTGTAGCGCGCGTGCAGCCCAGGACATCTAAGGGCATCACAGACCTGTTATTGCTCAATCTCATTATTGCTAAACGCAATTTGTCCATTTAAGAAGCTAGTGTCCGTATTAATGGGACAAACAAACAGGTACGACTCCACCCAATATAAACAAAATCAGAACAGTCCTACATTTGCATGTAGGGGTGCTGTTAAGCCAGTTATATCAAGGTTTCAACATCATAATCCTGAATGCATCTATTTAACATATTTGAGTCTCGTTCGTTATCGGAATTAACCAGACAAATCACTCCACGAACTAAGAACGGCCATGCACCACCACCTATAGATTCGAGAAAGAGCTATCAATCTGTCTTACTCATTTATATTCGGACCTGGTAGGCTTTCCCGTGTTGAGTCAAATTAAGCCGCAGGCTCCACTCCTGGTGGTGCCCTTCCGTCAATTCCTTTAAGTTTCAGCTTTGCAACCATACTTCCCCCGGAGCCCAAAAGCTTTGGTTTCCCGGGAAGCGACTGAGAGAGCCATAATAGTAGCTACACCCAATTGCTAGCTGGCATCGTTTATGGTTAGAACTAGGGCGGTATCTGATCGCCTTCGAGCCTCTAACTTTCGTTCTTGATTAATGAAAACATCTTTGGCAAATGCTTTCGCTTAAGTTAGTCTTACGACGGTCCAAGAATTTCACCTCTCGCGTCGTAATACTAATGCCCCCAACTGCTTCTATTAATCATTACCTCTTGATCTAAAAACCAATGAAAGTAGAACAGAGGTCTTATTTCATTATTCCATGCACAAAATATTCAGGCGTTTGAAGCCTGCTTTAAGCACTCTAATTTGTTCAAAGTAATTGTACCGGCCCACAACAACACTCGATAAAGAGCACTGAAGCGGGTATAAATAGGAGTTATATATATTAAATTCAATAAATTGAAAAAATATATATTAGAACTCCACCGGTAATACGCTCGCATAACATAAGGTAACGTACGAACCAATACTTTAGTTGTACTACCCGTATGGAGCACAGATTCAACTACGAACGTTTTAACCGCAACAACTTTAATATACGCTATTAGAGCTGGAATTACCGCGGCTGCTGGCACCAGACTTGCCCTCTAATGGGTCCTTGTTAAAGGATTTAAAGTGTACTCATTCCAATTACAGGGCCTCGGATATGAGTCCTGTATTGTTATTTTTCGTCACTACCTCCCCGTACTGGGAGTGGGTAATTTACGCGCCTGCTGCCTTCCTTAGATGTGGTAGCCGTTTCTCAGGCTCCCTCTCCGGAATCGAACCCTGATTCCCCGTTACCCGTTGCAACCATGGTAGTCCAAGATACTACCATCAATAGTTGATAGGGCAGACATTTGAAAGATCTGTCGTCGGTACAAGACCATACGATCTGCAAATTATCTAGAGTTCAACCATTATTACGATCCCCTAAGGTATCGCTTGGTTTTAGCCTAATAAAAGCACACGTCCCAAAGGTCCGTGTTTATATTGCATGTATTAGCTCTAGAATTACCACAGTTATCCAAGTAACTGTTAACGATCTAATAAACCATAACTGATATAATGAGCCTTTTGCGGTTTCACTTTAGAATTGTTTGTACTTAGACATGCATGGCTTAATCTTTGAGACAAGCATATAACTACTGGCAGGATCAACCAGAATAATGTTCACATTTTGTTTTTATATATATTGTAATAACAATATATATATTATTATTAATTATTTAATTAATTTATTTATCTACTTTCACAATTTACATATTGTAAAAATAAATTTATTTATTCTTTCAACAACTTTCAATATATTTTTAGATCTCGTCTAAATTTTTTAGAAGGGTTGACTTAACCCCTTGTGGCTTTCTTATAATAATAAGTTTTAGCAAATCAAAGAGAAACGTTTTTTGAAATGAGAAATTTTCTCATATATAATTTGACTATATAAGATCATCTCTATATTTCTATAAAATCGATCATAGTCGTACCTGGAGAATATTTTTTGCAAGTATTACTGAAACACTTGATTCAGACAACAGTCCATACAATGGTTCTGGGGGAACCAACTAGCTAAACTAATACAATCATCACATATGAAAATAAGTCTGAACCTTATGATTCGATATGTACATGCACATTTTTTGTGTTATTGTAAAAATTGCTTTAAAGTGCTTTCTATGCTAAAATAGGGTAAAAAAAATTTTATGAAATTTTTTCATATAGTTATGA
>CAXIWC010000134.1:0-5000 GCA_964036015.1 Leptarthrus brevirostris | reverse complement strand
CCATTTAAAGTTTGAGAATAGGTTAAGGTCGTTTCGGCCCTAAGGCCTCTAATCATTCGCTTTACCAGATAAGATTATTTTATATAATAATTAATTGCACCAGCTATCCTGAGGGAAACTTCGGAGGGAACCAGCTACTAGATAGTTCGATTGGTCTTTCGCCGCTATACTCAATTCTGACAATCGATTTGCACGTCAGAACTGCTTCGGTCTTCCATCAGGGTTTCCCCTGACTTCAACCTGATCAAGTATAGTTCACCATCTTTCGGGTCACAACATATATGCTCAAGGTACGCTCTAGTTAGAGGCATATATAATATATAAATATATTAAAATGCATAACTATATAGAACGCCCCGGGATGGAATATATATATTAAAATATATATAATTGATCCCATTAAAAACAGTTAAGTTAATTATGCCTTTAGGTTTTAAATACCCAATGACTTGCACACATGTTAGACTCCTTGGTCCGTGTTTCAAGACGGGTCCCGAAGGTATCCTAAATCTATAGCATTGTTAATCATATAAACGCATATAATAAAAAAAATAATACATGATTATTCTTATATTATAACATATGTGTAATATGTAAGCGTTATATATATAAAAATCTGTCAATAATTTATCTGTAACCGTATTTAAATTGGATTTTATATATATTATAAATAAATTTATAATAAAATATAAACTGATCCAAACGGAACTTATGATAAATTTTTAATTATATTAACAGATTACAATGTCCTTATATGAAAAAATTGCACATCATTTACACATTAAATAATATTAATGCATTATTAATGATGAATTTTTCATATTGGATATTTAGGTTCATCGGGCTTAACCTCTAAGCAGTTTCACGTACTATTTAACTCTCTATTCAGAGTTCTTTTCAACTTTCCCTCACGGTACTTGTTTGCTATCGGTCTCATGGTTATATTTAGTTTTAGATGGAGTTTACCACCATATTAGTGCTGCACTATCAAGCAACACGACTCTTAGGAAATATCTTCTAGTAATCATTAACGTCACCTACGGGCCTGGCACCCTCTATGGGTAAATGGCCTCATTTAAGAAGGACTTGAACTGTTAATTTATCATACTAGATTATAGATATTCCATACACTGCATCTTATATTTGTTAATATAACAAAATAACTTAGTGCTGAACTTTGATTTCTTTTCGCTCGCCGCTACTAAGAAAATCCTAGTTAGTTTCTTTTCCTTCCCTCATTAATATGCTTAAATTCAGGGAGTAATCTCATATGAGTTGAGGTTGTTTAAAAAAATAAATTAGCTTTTATATTAAACTTAAATCAAATGAGCTATTCTCTAAATAAAAAATTGATTTTATATCTAGATATGCTATTTAAACATTTGATTTAAATAAAAGCATAAATATATTTAATTATTAATATTATAAAGAATACGTTAATATTCTTTAATAATATAACATGTGCTATAAAAGAGATAAATTAATATCTCTTTTAGCAACTTTATAATGAAAGTCTTACAACCCTCAACCATATGTAGTCCATGCAGCACTTTAAAATAAATTAAAGTACATATAGCATGAACTGCAATATGCGTTCAAAATGTCGATGTTCATGTGTCCTGCAGTTCACACGATGACGCACAGTTTGCTGCGTTCTTCATCGACCCATGAGCCAAGTGATCCTCCGCTTAGAGTATAACTTTTTAATTTTGTTTATTTATGTCAAATATTTTAAATAATGAATATATAATTATATGTTGCGAATGTCCAAAATTTATTATTTCTAATAAATCTTTACTTAATAAGTACAACAAATTATACATTGTTTGTGGCGCAATTAAGTTAATTAAATTAATTAATTAACCAGGGGGATGTCCCACAACCCCTTAACCGAGAAGATCTGACAACTTCTTCAGTTTTTTTAAGCAATTTAGCCCGTGACGTCCATCCAAGTAATACTAGTATGGATAGTCACAGGCTATTCTTTATTTGCAACTTTATTTTGCTAATAACAAGATAAAAATCTTCTTAAAGCAACTTAGCCTGTGACGTCCATCCTAGGAATACTAGTATGGATAGTCACAGGCTTGCTATTTATGAATTAATCAAATTCATTCTTTAATAGAAAGGATAAGCTAATATCAATTCTAGTTATTATAGTAAATATGTTTTATTGGAAGTTTCATTAACTTTAATGATCCTTCCGCAGGTTCACCTACGGAAACCTTGTTACGACTTTTACTTCCTCTAAATAATCAAGTTTGGTCAACTTTTGTGAAACATCCGTAACACCAAGGCGTCACAGAGATCACGTCCGGAGACCTCACTAAATAATTCAATCGGTAGTAGCGACGGGCGGTGTGTACAAAGGGCAGGGACTTAGTCAATGCGAGTTAATGACTCGCACTTACTGGGAATTCCAAGTTCATGTGAACAGTTTCAGTTCACAATCCCAAGCATGAAAGTGATTCAGCGGTTTACCCGGACCTCTCGGTCTAGGAAATACACGTTGATACTTTCATTGTAGCGCGCGTGCAGCCCAGGACATCTAAGGGCATCACAGACCTGTTATTGCTCAATCTCATTATTGCTAAACGCAATTTGTCCATTTAAGAAGCTAGTGTCCGTATTAATGGGACAAACAAACAGGTACGACTCCACCCAATATAAACAAAATCAGAACAGTCCTACATTTGCATGTAGGGGTGCTGTTAAGCCAGTTATATCAAGGTTTCAACATCATAATCCTGAATGCATCTATTTAACATATTTGAGTCTCGTTCGTTATCGGAATTAACCAGACAAATCACTCCACGAACTAAGAACGGCCATGCACCACCACCTATAGATTCGAGAAAGAGCTATCAATCTGTCTTACTCATTTATATTCGGACCTGGTAGGCTTTCCCGTGTTGAGTCAAATTAAGCCGCAGGCTCCACTCCTGGTGGTGCCCTTCCGTCAATTCCTTTAAGTTTCAGCTTTGCAACCATACTTCCCCCGGAGCCCAAAAGCTTTGGTTTCCCGGGAAGCGACTGAGAGAGCCATAATAGTAGCTACACCCAATTGCTAGCTGGCATCGTTTATGGTTAGAACTAGGGCGGTATCTGATCGCCTTCGAGCCTCTAACTTTCGTTCTTGATTAATGAAAACATCTTTGGCAAATGCTTTCGCTTAAGTTAGTCTTACGACGGTCCAAGAATTTCACCTCTCGCGTCGTAATACTAATGCCCCCAACTGCTTCTATTAATCATTACCTCTTGATCTAAAAACCAATGAAAGTAGAACAGAGGTCTTATTTCATTATTCCATGCACAAAATATTCAGGCGTTTGAAGCCTGCTTTAAGCACTCTAATTTGTTCAAAGTAATTGTACCGGCCCACAACAACACTCGATAAAGAGCA
Source organism: Leptarthrus brevirostris (assembly GCA_964036015.1). Taxonomy (NCBI): domain Eukaryota; kingdom Metazoa; phylum Arthropoda; class Insecta; order Diptera; family Asilidae; genus Leptarthrus; species Leptarthrus brevirostris. The sequence goes on along the minus strand of CAXIWC010000134.1, from coordinate 1,597 downwards.
CTGAAGCGGGTATAAATAGGAGTTATATATATTAAATTCAATAAATTGAAAAAATATATATTAGAACTCCACCGGTAATACGCTCGCATAACATAAGGTAACGTACGAACCAATACTTTAGTTGTACTACCCGTATGGAGCACAGATTCAACTACGAACGTTTTAACCGCAACAACTTTAATATACGCTATTAGAGCTGGAATTACCGCGGCTGCTGGCACCAGACTTGCCCTCTAATGGGTCCTTGTTAAAGGATTTAAAGTGTACTCATTCCAATTACAGGGCCTCGGATATGAGTCCTGTATTGTTATTTTTCGTCACTACCTCCCCGTACTGGGAGTGGGTAATTTACGCGCCTGCTGCCTTCCTTAGATGTGGTAGCCGTTTCTCAGGCTCCCTCTCCGGAATCGAACCCTGATTCCCCGTTACCCGTTGCAACCATGGTAGTCCAAGATACTACCATCAATAGTTGATAGGGCAGACATTTGAAAGATCTGTCGTCGGTACAAGACCATACGATCTGCAAATTATCTAGAGTTCAACCATTATTACGATCCCCTAAGGTATCGCTTGGTTTTAGCCTAATAAAAGCACACGTCCCAAAGGTCCGTGTTTATATTGCATGTATTAGCTCTAGAATTACCACAGTTATCCAAGTAACTGTTAACGATCTAATAAACCATAACTGATATAATGAGCCTTTTGCGGTTTCACTTTAGAATTGTTTGTACTTAGACATGCATGGCTTAATCTTTGAGACAAGCATATAACTACTGGCAGGATCAACCAGAATAATGTTCACATTTTGTTTTTATATATATTGTAATAACAATATATATATTATTATTAATTATTTAATTAATTTATTTATCTACTTTCACAATTTACATATTGTAAAAATAAATTTATTTATTCTTTCAACAACTTTCAATATATTTTTAGATCTCGTCTAAATTTTTTAGAAGGGTTGACTTAACCCCTTGTGGCTTTCTTATAATAATAAGTTTTAGCAAATCAAAGAGAAACGTTTTTGAAATGAGAAATTTTCTCATATATAATTTGACTATATAAGATCATCTCTATATTTCTATAAAATCGATCATAGTCGTACCTGGAGAATATTTTTTGCAAGTATTACTGAAACACTTGATTCAGACAACAGTCCATACAATGGTTCTGGGGAACCAACTAGCTAAACTAATACAATCATCACATATGAAAATAAGTCTGAACCTTATGATTCGATATGTACATGCACATTTTTTGTGTTATTGTAAAAATTGCTTTAAAGTGCTTTCTATGCTAAAATAGGGTAAAAAAAATTTTATGAAATTTTTTCATATAGTTATGATAATAAATTTTACCTCATTTTATAAATGGTAACAAAATTATATCTCTGGAATATAAACTTATCATGAAAATTATTTGAATTTTCTTAGTAGATGACATTTTTTAATACAATCATCACATATGAAAATAAGTCTGAACCTTATGATTCGATATGTACATGCACATTTTTTGTGTTATTGTAAAATTGCTTTAAAGTGCTTTCTATGCTAAAATAGAGTAAAAAAAATTTTATGAAATTTTTTCATAT
>CAXIWC010000133.1:0-30127 GCA_964036015.1 Leptarthrus brevirostris | reverse complement strand
TCCGATCAAGTTAACATTTTCATTTAATTTGTGCCGTATATAAGGCTTTTATAAATTTAAATGTTATTTTTCAAAGCAGAAGGACGGTGCGGGTGCGAGAAATTTTCGAAAAGCATGATAGGGAGCTTCATGGATTCTTTGCACAAACATTTAAAATTATAAAATGCAGAGATGAACCACAGTTTTATAAGGCTGTTCAAATGGGAGTTCCCCATTTTAATTTGTTATTGAAGTTAATAAAACCGAAATTAACAAAATTTTCTAGAAGAGAAGCTTCTGCAGGTACTTGGCACATGGCGCTCCTGGGCATTTAAAATGGCTGTTTGCACTGTAGGTAACCACAATATTAGAGACTTGTGACTGTATGTGGACGGAGTTGTCTGCAATTTACTTGGCGCTGCCTAATGAGGACGAATGGGGACGCATAGCGTATGACTCTTATAATTTAAGTGCAATGCCCAATTGCGTAAGAGCAATTGACAGGAAACACATTAATATTAAGTGCCCCCAATGCAGGTTTTACAGCACTAGACATTGGTGCATATAGAAGCCAAGGCGATGGAGGAGTTTTTTCAAATAGTACTTTCGGAAAGCAAATCTAAAATGAGACACTCCCACTTCCAAAAGATAAAACCCTTCCAAATTCAAGTATAAAGTTTCCGCATTATTTCGTCGCTGGTAATGCTATTCCGCTTTTGATGCGTTCTTTTCCAGGAAGATTATTGCGAAATGGTGAAGACTATTTCAATACCAGACCTTCAAAAGCTCGAAGAGTAATAGGAAACTCTTTCGGTGTCCTAACGATTAAATGGCGTGTCTTGCTTACAACTATAAATTGTAACCCAGATAATGTTGACAAAATAGTAAAAGGAGTGGTTTTGCTACACAATTTCTGTAAATTGAATTATAGCGCTTATTCCCCCATAAATAATGTTCACCATTTAGAGAACGGCGTTATAGTGCAGGGTCTTTGGAGACAAGAAATCCATCAACTCAGACCATTTATGCTTTTAGGTTAAGAGATGTCCTAAAAAATTACTTACTTACAAATAGAAACTTTTGAAATATTTATGAACAAAAAATATATATATTTGCATAACTTAAACATTTTTTTAAAAACACTAAAAGAAACAGACTTTCTTTTACACTAAAACAAATAAATAGAATTTCATTTACACAAAGAAAAATAAATGGAATTTCGTTTACACTCAAAAAAATAGAATTTCATTTACACTAATAATATTTGTCACTTGCTTCAAAATACATATAAGTTGCCTCTAAGACTGCGCTTCTCGTATAGCGTTTATTGTTTTGTTTAAAATTTCTGGCTGCAGTCTCATCTATTGCATTGAATTTAAGTTTGTCTCTTTAAAGTACCAAAGAGTGGAAGAAGGCATATATGGAACTCTTTGGCTTTATTACATCTTTTACCATTGCCACGAGTTGGAGAAATTCGCTTTCCGCTCTAACCAGCATATCCTTCTGTGCGGCAGCTCTTCCTTTATTGGGGCCAGGCTTTGATCTGGTATTTAAAGTTGAGGTATCTTAGAAAGAAGTAGATGACTCCTGCACTTCACATTCTGGCGAGAAAATATCGTCAGACGAACATTCTTCAAGAATGTCATCAAAAAAAGAATCAGGTTCCTCTAAAATGAGATTGGGAGTAGGGTCCGGCAAAATGTTTGCAACTGTATTCGTTCTATGAAAAAATTATTTTAATGTAGAAATTTGAAATATATGTATATATTAGTTTACTTTCTTGGATCTATACTTAAACTTAAAAACTTCAATTGTTGGTAAAATTTCCACGTTGTTTCCGGTATTGCAGATTTACTGCTAGATTTTAATTTATTTTTGTTTCTTTCGATCCAATATTTATCTCGAAGACTTTTCCATCTTTATCTGGCCTTTTCAGCTATAACAAAATTTAATTCACGTTATTTCCTACTTTTATGAACAGACAAAATTCACCTGTAATATTTAACCCTTTCATGCCCGAATTATTTCTAGCGAGCGGAATTTTTTGTATTGTAAGAAATATGCTATTAGGGATCTAGGCATCAATTAAGTATAAGCTGTTATGTATGTTATACTGCCGTCCTTTTTGTATAAGACATTTCAAATAATAAAGTTAGAAAACTTTCAATACACTCCGATCACGTACCAACGATTTAAAATCTCTTCAAGTTAAAGTTGCTTACACGCAACATCGAGAATGAAAGTGTTAATGTACCGCCGACCTTATCCCACGCTTTATCTTTTAAATGTATGTTTTTGAATGCTTTCGATTTAATATTCCACAACATTTCCTGCACGCGAACTAATTCGATTAGTTTTTCTTCCATGTTTACAAAAATACAGTTCTTGAAAAGTAATATTTGGCCGGCTGATTTGACATTTGGAAATCAACTGAAGTTAGCCGCAGTCGAGCTTTGTGACTGCTAGAGATGGGAACCGAATCGAAAAGTATCGATACTTGGCATTGCAATATATCCGCATCTTTCGGTACTAAGATACAAATATACCGTTGAAAAAGTATCGATACTCAAAAGTATTGGAACCATATGGATAAAAAATTAAAAACTTTATAGGGAAGAGGGGGGCATAGTGGGGTAGCGGGGTACTAACAAATCGATGTAAAGAAACAGTAGTATGATGATACAAACGACGGGCTGTGTTTGGTGTTTAGTCGTCGTATGACCTTCGTTAACGTTTAACGTTTTAAGGCGTTGCGGCGGTTGCAGCAACCGCAGCAAAAGTAATAATATTACGTAAACGAATCAGCACTCTTGGTCTATGGGGGCTATGGAAAAAACAGCACATAGTGTGGTGTCAGGAGAAATGGGTTTCAAAAAAAGTACAAAGTCACAGGCTGTTCCACAAACTTCACTCAAACGGTATGTGACAAAATATAGGGCTAATCCAGATAGTACTGTGTTTCTAAAGAACTTGCCCCACCTGGTACTCCACTTTACCCCGCTGTATGGGGCAAAGCGGGGTAAACTGCACACTAATATTTCATTCCGTTAACTAAACTGTTATTACTAAAATAGAAAATTGCCATTTTCACATAATGATAGACATGCTGTACAACCAAAAAAAAAGTTGCAAGACAACCGGACGCCATTATTAGCTGAAAAATTAACCATAACATCTTAGATACCCCACTATGCCCCCTCTCCCCTATATGGTGTAGAAATGGTATTTGTTTTTCTTTTTAAGGAGGAGGGGGAATCTATTTACGTACAGAGTGCCGGACTCCCGCCCGGGTGGACTACAGGTTAAAACCTCTCCTCCCAGCTTCAAGGACACCAGCCTGGGACCGTTTTCCACATTACTTCGGGCTGGGCCTTTTCGCTTAGTCCAAAGGACTCCTAACGCGGCAGGACTAGCGTCGCAGCTTCCATGTTACTGGTGCGGAGCGTGTTTTCCACGAACTCCGCGACCAAGCTCCACTTGTCCTCTCCTTCCAACATGTAGAAATGCATAGAAATTACAATTATTATCTTATTGGTTTTGTTTCTCAACTTTATCGTTGAGAAATATCAAATTATCGATTTGCTCAGAAGATATATTTGATTGATAATTTCTTTCAAATGAAGACGCATCTGAGCGGTTGATTTCGTAAATAGTTTTAGCAAATAAATAATTTGAACTTTTGCAAGAACAGCTAAAAAAGCAGATGAAATAATAAACAAATTTTTATTTCAACAGAATATAAACTTTTTCAAATTTGAACTTCACACAGATATTGAATTTGAATATAAATAATAATATTTTACTTATATATTCATTAACATTCCTTAAAATGAACGTCGTCGATTAGAAAGGAAAGTTAAGGTGAAATCCAATTTTTTTTCGATAAACAGTAAATCTATTTTTAGCTTTTACATACTGCCACACGGCTAGCAATTCGACCCAATAACACGGTGTGTGCTGTGCTATCAATACTTCGAGTATTGAACGAAAAGTATCGAGGATCGGTAGTATCGGGGGCTAAAAGTACCGATTACAAAACCTCGAAGTATTGAAAGGAAAGTATCGATACTCCGGTATATCGATACAGTATCGCCCATCTCTAGTGACTGCGACTTTGCACATTGAACAAAGTCTAAGTTCAGCCGCAGTCGACTGAGAAGCCGAAGCTCCAATATAATCATGCCACATGCATTTCCCATTTGAGCAAAATCGCAGTCGGCTGATCAGTCGGAATTGTAATTCGGGCCTGAATTTTCCTAGCTCTCAAGAAAGAATTGGCAATTAAAACAAATGCACTGTATAGCATGCTGTGTTTAGTGCGTGGAACGAAACAGAAAAGTATAAAGTGAAATTTAGTAAAAAAATGTTACGAACTTCATTCGCAATTGCTTGCCAAACTGTAAGTATGTACAATGGTTAATTAGAGTTGCCACAGTATTATATCAAACATCAATGACTACACCATCGCCAGTCTATTTCTAACGCCAACTTAAACTCCTTTATTCCTTCCACCACAAGTGGGTGAAGGTTGTCTACTCTCAACACCTGTACTTAAATATTTCTTTTCATTTGCCAGCTGTTATTCCAGAATATTAAAAACGTTTTCCGACCGCAAAAATTCACTTCTCGGTTTTCAAAAAAAATAAACCATTCCAAGTTCACTTGTTATTTTCTTTCTTTTATTTAAAAAATCATAGAACTTTGAAAAACTGCCTGACTGTCTTAACTTAATTCTGGCTTGCGTTTTACTCACAGACTGCATCACTTATTCTATAATTCTTACTCTCACTGGCTAAATCCTATGGTCGTCCTATATTCAAAAGGAAAGTCCCATCTCCTATCATAAGCTTATTGATATAGTTTCCAGTCTGTATTGAGGGAAAATCATATGGGAAGGAAAATATTTTTAATCATAATTACAATTGAGGCACCGCGATTGTCTCACGCATGTACATAATCACCACCATATTCATAATATTTTTGCTGCTTCTTTTGGGAAAACGGGGAAATGCTCACGAGACCAGCGGGAAATGCACTTTCTTCAGCTGATTGTACGTTGTTAATTCCATTCTAGTTTCTCTGATGTTTTTGAATTTCACAAGTAGTAATTTGACAAGGTGAAAGACAGTTTAAGGAATGTCTGCTTACTAAGGACGTTAACTAGAGCAATCTGTGAAATTTATTTCGATGCTTTTGTAATTTATAATTCAATAAATTCCAACAGAATTTGCTCTTGAAGTGCCCGACAAAAAATTTAATTCAAAATTAATCAAACATTCATAAAGATTGATAACCATTAATGGCAAAGTAAACATACCTGCCTAATTATCCCAAAATTCTGACCAGACTACGACCTTAATCTGTGAAAAGAGCTCATATAGTTTAAGCGAAATATTATTAGTGTTGTCTTTGCTGTCATCTCGGTTCATTGCCTTGTAGATCGACACGCTAAGAGACTCGGTATGCCCTTACATCACTTTTGTAGGAGCTAACAAGATAATAAAAGAGAGGAAACCATCACTCAATTCCTCTACAACTGTCCGATTCCAGTCAACCGCAGAAACCGGTATCTGCCCTCCAACTTTTTTAAGGATTTTGCTGAGCTAGTTCGGTTCATCAGGAGCTCCAAATTGTTTTAGGTCTCCTTTTCTCAAAGTACAGGAATCTAATCATAATCTTATCCATTGTGGAAACACCATGGATCATTACGACCTATCTTGAAAAGCTGCCACTTTACCTAATCTAACCTATTGTCGGGCTTGCTCCCGTAATTAATCCATACCTAGGCGACCAAGCTGCGTTCAAAGTTGACTATCATTCCCTTGGTTGAAAATTTATTATATTTTTAATTACATTAATATTAAGTTTTTCATAAGGAAAAAATATGAAAGAGAGTCTAAAGAAGAGGGCGTTTTTATTGGGTTTACTTCATAATAAATTGTGGGAAAAGTGTAATAGACAGGCATGATAAAAAAAAACTTGTGAATTCTAGAAAAACATTTTGTTTTCTAATTAAAATTAAAATAACTTGAATGGTAAAATATCGTTGCAAAGTGGGCCCTTTATAAAGCGGTCCCTTTAGCACCGCACGCTCGGTGGATCGGTATATTACGCCACTGCTCCCACCCTAGGTGCGATATTTGTCCCATACTAACATACCCTATACAACTCTATACACTCTACAACTCTATACGCGTTTCGTTTTACAAGGACATCATCAGGGCTTTATTTGTAATTAGATACTGAAAATTCTTCATGAACAATCGAGTAAACAACTACAATCTACCAACATTATTATATTTAATTATATTTGATATCAAAAGCGGACTATTATTTTTAAAATCTAACTGGTTATTTACTAAAAAAAGCCATCATCTCGTGCTTTTTTAATTTCAAACGTTTCATATCTGTTTAATAATTTTTTGTCCGATAAAAAGTGTAATAATTCGATGTTATCTTGATTAGGTTTATGTCCCGTCATGTTTAAATCTTTAAAAAAATCCATTGTTTGGGTTAGAAGACTTTGAACTATTAATATATTCCTTGTATATCTATTCCCTGTTGTATCTATTAATATATGTCTTATGGATCTATTGGTTTGTCCAATGTGGACTGCATCACAATAATCTTTTATAACTTAAAAGAAAAGAACCTGTGTCAACTTTCGGCAAAAATTTTCATTTACTACACGTTGAGCACTGCTGGAATTTTATGTTGCCATTTTGCAATTTTTCTACGTTTCGTTTCCCAATTTAAACTGAATACACGTTGCACATTATATTTTTATTTTTTTGGCAGGTAGAAAAAAGCTTAGACGTAAGTTAGAGTTCAGCTCAGTAATTCAAACCGTTTGCATCGAAGTCCAATTCAATTATAAATAAATCAAAGTTTAATTTAAAAAATAAATTTTTCTCTCTCTTTTCATGGAGAAAAACAACCCCTCTTAAGTGGGGCGAATTATACCCCTTGCCGAAGTGTAATCCGGACAACTTCTGACGGGCCTTAGACCTTAATCCTGTATCTGATCTGAGTTGCTTGTTATGTGAACAACCCGATTGGCCAGTATCACGAGAAGATCACCCATCTACAAAACATCCAAGAAGCCGAGCTTAGAGACATCCGTTACTGCGTTTACCGGAATCCATCAATTGATCCGACGATTCGTCGTCGAACGAAGTAAGTGTGTATATGATATCAATCAGCCGTCATTTATCCACAACTGGTGACCCCGACAAGCGAAAATACCGACCGTTTTCAAGACCAAAACGTCAGGACATCCTACAAGATTGAAACGTCAAGTCATCTTTAAATCAGCATCACGAATTTAAAACCGTCCCTGCATTCTTCAAAACGTCAAGACATTTTTCAATCATCAACAAGAACCTCAAGTCGAGAATTGAGTCAGCTTTCAACATTCCGGATCAGGAAAGAAGATCAAGTAATTTGTAGCCAGGTTTGTTTTAGCGGTAGACTTCTTTCCTTTTCTTTATATATATTGTACACAATTATTTCCAACCATTTAGGATTCGTAGAAAATTGCATGAGTCAGATTCAGAGTACGCCGACACTTCGAGCAACACTCCCGTCATCAACACCTACTCTTGGGATACTTTCTAATCATATCGGGGCGGTTTCGGTTAAACCGGGCCCTTTCTGGCAAAATAACCCGAATTTATGGTTCAACCACCTCGAGGCCCAATTTGAACTGGCTGGAATTACTCAGGACAAAACAAGATATTTTACGGTAATCAGTGTGCTTGACGAAAGCAGCAGTGACGGTTGTTTCAAGCCCTCCCGCGAGTGAAAGTATCAAAAAATTAAAGAAGTGTTGATCAATCGCCTGGCTTGAGAGTCAAAATCTTAGACAGCTCTTAAATGAGTGACAGCGTCCTACAATCGTTGTGGATGCAAAGGTTTCCGTCCCACATGCATTCTTACGAGTAATCCAGGATCACTGGAGAACTTGGATGCATGTGCCGACAAAATTGCGGAAGTTAGTTTAAAATCAGAAATTAATTCCGTATCGTATCATGAAAATTCTAAATCTCGCCAAAATCCTCAATCCAAATCCTGTTGGTACCACACTCGTTACGGTGCTAATGCTCGCAAGTGTATAACTCCATGCAACTTTACCAAATCCGAAACATTTTCAACAAACTAGCCAGCGCTCCTGCTTTGACGACAGGGGTAACGGGCTCAAAAATAGTCGTCTCTACATTTTCGACAAATCCACTCAGAAACATTTCTTAATCGATACAGGTGCCGATGTTTCTTTGCTTCCTGTCAACTCTCTGTATAAACTTTATCTTTCAAATTTACAGTTAACTGCTGCAAATTCCTCTTCCATCAAAACTTTCGGAAAGTTTTAACTCTTAGATCTGGCCTTCGCCGCATTTTCCAATGGCAATTCATCATTGATGCTGTCTCCAAACATATAATAGGCGCAGACTTCCTCTGCCACTATGCGTTGCTGGTAGATATTAGAAAAAAAAATTCTCTCAGACCCTTTAACAAATCTAAATTTCTTAGCTCGCATCCTCAGGGGCACCTCATGAAATCTTTCCGTTTTAGTTGGATCTTTTGATGACCCCATCATTTCCGAGCTATTATTCAGGCTTTGTCAAATCTGTGTCTCATGGCGTGACTCATCACATTCTTACCGAAGGCCCTCCTTTTATGTCAAAAGTGAGCAGATTATCTCCGGAAATGCTACAAGCGGCTAAAAAAGAATTAAATTTCTTACTCAAGCAAGGAATCTGCCGCCTTCTAGCAGTTGCTGGTGCTCTCCTTTGCACATGGTTCGCAAAAATAATGGTGAATGGAGACCATATGGCGACTATCGCAGACTAAATTCCCGTACGGTTCCTGATCGCTATCTAATACCGCTGATACAGGATTTCACTTATCAATGTCAGAATTGTAAAATCTTTTCGACTTTGGATTTAACCTAAGCTTAACATCAAATTCCAGTGGAACCTAAAGACATCCCTAAAACTGCAAACACGAATGACTTTCGGATTGTGCAATGCTGCCCAATTTTTTCAAAGATTCATCCATACAGTCTTACAGGATCTTTCTTTCACTTTCGTTTATTTGCACGATATTTTAGTTACTTCTCTATCACAACTTCAGCATTACGAGCACTTAAAAATTATTTTTGAAGGTTTTCAGAAATTCGGTCTTATATTAAACGTCGATAAATGCAAATTCGCTCAACCTGAAGTTGACTTTTTAGGTCATTTAGTCTCTTCACAAGGAATACGTCCTTTCCTGATCGTGTGGACTCAATTACCAATTTTGGTAAGCCCAAAACAATCAAGGAATTTCGTCGGTTTCTGGGCATGTTCAATTTTTACCGAAGACTCCTCCCCAAAGCAGCGTCCTGTCACCAACACCTTAACAGGCATCTTACAGGTTCTAAAAAAGAAGCTAAACAGGTTTCCTGAACTGAAGAATCTACTGAGGCCTTCGAAGCCGCAAAGAAACAGATTGCTGACACAGCTATCCTGGCATTCCCTAACCCTGCAGCGAGCTAAGCCTCTATGTTGATGCTTCTGACTTTGCTAAAACAGTTGCGGAAGCACTTTTTCATCACTGGATAGCCAAATTCGGTGTACCCAAAATTATAATTTCAGATCAGGGAACTCAATTCGAATCCTAACTTTTCACCGAACTTTCTAAATTATTGGGATTCAAGAGGAATATAACTACTTGAACGTTGGTATCGCACCTTTAAAGCCGCACTCATGGCTAACAAAGAACGAAACTGAGTTAAGACTCGACCTTCCATTCTTTTAGGCTTTCGCTGTTTTAAGGGAAGAATTTTCTGGTTCACCTGCGGAACTGGTTTTCGGTCAATCATTAAGATTACCCAGTGATTTTCTTTCAGAACTCAAATTTAAGCAATCTCCGGTCAATTACATCCAGTTTTTTAAAAGACACGTTTTCTAACTTAAGACCAGTCGCCAGCACCAATCACTCGTCTTCCAAATTTTTTTCAATTCATAGCCTTAATCAGAAAGTTTCCTTTCAGTAAACACTTGGTGGAAGTCATTTATTTAAGGCCTTAGCTTTAGACACCCTCCATACGAGGGTCCCTATAAATTCACTAAACGCTCCGAAAATTTCTTTACGGTCAAAGTAAGAAACAGATATATCAACATTTCTTTAAATCGTTTAAAACCGTGTTACACTGAAATTGAAAATTCGGACAATGATTCTGCCTGAAGGCTCACAACAGGAAAGTCAGGACAACATTTTACAGCCAGCGCCTGTAAGTCCAGACTTTTCAACTCACACACCGGAAACACCCGCGCAGACTCCAAGGAGAATCCGATTTCTACCGTTCTGCCAAATCGAACTACTCGGACTGGTCGAACCACTAAACCTCCTGTCAAATACCGCGAAAACCCTAGGTTTGGCTGGCGAGGGAGTGTTGTGGCAACTTTCGGCAATAATTTTCCTTTATTACATGTTGGGCACTGCTGGAATTCTATGTTCCCACTTAGAAAATTTTCTACGCTTCGTTTAGCTCAGTAATTCAAACCGTTTGCATCGTATGTACAATTCAATTCTAAATAAATCAAAGTTTAATTTAAAAAAAGTTTACTTTTATCTCTTTTCATGGAGAACAACAAGCCCTCTTAAGTGGGGCGAATTATACCCCTTGCCGGAGGGTAATCCGGACAACTTCTGACAGACCTCAGTGGCGATTTAATCCTTAATTAAATCTGAGTTGCTTGTTATGTGAAGAACCCGATTGTTCAGTATCACGAGAAGATCGCCCATCTACAAAACATCCAAAAAGACGAGCTTAGAGACATCCGTTACTGGGTTTACCGGAATCCATCAATTGATCCGAAGATTTGTTGTCGAACGAAGTAAGTGTTTATATGACATCAATCAGCCTTCGTTTATCCATAAACCTATTTTGCTACTGGAGCAACATAACTTCATTAATATTATACATAGAAGCTCATCTATAAATACGGGTGAGGCATTTAAAACTGTTTTTTATAATATTTTATGAATTACACACTGGATCAAAAAATGTTTGGGACAAAAGTTATCAGAATTCGAGGGGGTCAAATGATGGTGACCTTAAATTTGACATTGAAACTCATTTTGAAGGTCAAATGACGGTCAACTATGATTTTTTAAATGGAAATCTATATTTTTTATTGCATATTCGTATTCTACGGAAAAAAATACAAAACTTTTGTCCCAAACATTTTTTTAGAAAACGTCAATTTTTTTAAGATATTAGCCAAATTTTACCAAAATTTGAAGATTTTCGATAATTTTTTACTCAAAAATTAAAGGTTTTTTAAAAACATTGCAAGAGAAAAAGAAAAAGTGCTTAGATTTTTAATAAGGAATCGTTCAGAATTTTTTTTTTAAATTTTTAGAGGCACTTTTGTATACACTTTTTGTCTCTTAAAATTAAAATTGAAAAATTGAAATTGTAATATTGCTCAAAATATTTATTTTGATACTCTTAAAATTGTGTAGGGCCTTCATATAAGTAAAGTACTGTCAAGTACCTACAATGCTAAATATTATTGACATTTTATAAAAAAAACTTACTGTATATGGGTTTAAGAGTTTTACAAATCAAAGGCACTGTTTAATGAAAATGACAGGTAAGTGAAATTGAATTGAGATTATAATTTAAATGCAACTTAACACGTCCCGTTTCTTTTTAGGTCCAACTTAGCCAGAAATTAAACAACTCTGCATCCCGATGAGCCGACTGATCAACTTTTGCAGCATCTACTAACTGGGGGAACAGACGTTGCTGCCCCCATAAATAAATAAATATATATATATATATATATATATATATATATATATATATATATATATATATATATATATATATATTAAATATATATATATATATATATATATATATATATATATATATATATATATATATATATATATATATATATATATATATATATATATATATATATATATAATATATATATATATATATATATATATATATAGTTAGAAACATTCACTTGTATACGATAGAATTTTTCAAGAAGAAACTGTAATGGTTTGGGGTATTATGGGTCATCGTGGCGTTGGTAATTTGGATTTTATAGAGGGGAATATGAACAAAGAAATGTATCCTGATATTTTAAAAAAAATTTAAAGAGTCGGCGCAAAAATTAGGGGTAGAAACAACGTTCCATTTCTACCAGGATAATGACCCCAAGTATAAATCGTTCATTGTGCCTACTTGGTTATTATATAACTGTCCCAAAGTAATTGAAACACCACCTCAGAGCCCAGATCTCAACTCAATCGAGTATCTGTGGGAAAATTTAGAGCGAAGGATACGCTCTAACCACAATGTTAGGACAAAAAAGGACTTACAGCGCGTGCTTCAAGAAGAGTGGAATAAAATTCCTACGGACGTCACTCAGAAATTGATTGAATCTATGCCCCGTAGAATTATGGCTGTAATACAAAACAATGGCAACCCAACAAAATATTTAAAATTGAATTAATTTGATTATAATTACATTTTAAAGATTATTATATGTAGTTCCGTATACAACTGAATGTTCGCTCATTTTATGTACTTAGTATGAAAATATGGTTGATTTCCCGTTATGTTTTCGCAATTTTTTTGTTTTTATTATAATCTAGAGGCAATGAATTATTAAATTAGTTATTCACATTTTCAACTTCTTTTTATTTTCCCACCTTTATTTTGTCGCAATTATAGAAAACCCTTTAATATACAACTGAATGTTTCTAACTGTATATATATATATATATATATATATATATATATATATATATATATATATATATAGACCCTGTCCAAAAAATTAGCAGCACTACGCCATTTTCACAATTTTTAACTTTGTGTGCTAATTTTGTTAGGAAATATAAAAGCAATAACACAAATGTTGGTATAGTTGATTAATTTATTGTGTTGTACATTATAGAATACAAAAAAAATTATTTAACTTCAGTATCTTGTACTTCCCCCCCCCCTCCCCCCCCCCTAGCTTTAATAACAGCTTGGATTCGTCTGGGCATACTGTCTATGCAATTTTGTACGCAATTTCGAATTTCAGGAGCATCATTCCACACTTTCTTAATATTTTTAATGAGAATGGTTTTGTTGAGGTTTGAATTCTGATATACCAGTCTTTTTAAGAGTAACCAAACATTTTCTACGGGGTTAAGGTCCGGGGAATTCCCCGGCCATGAAAGTATGGGAATATTTGTGCTACTGAGAAAATTTTTAATTATATTCGCTGTGTGGCATGGTGCTCCATCCTGCATAAAGAAGTATTGTGACGAATCAAACCGAATTTTCTCCAAATATGGCAATAAAACGTTGTTTAGGACATTTAAGTGCTGATCCGACTTCATCATGCCCTGTACGAAGTACAAAGGTCCGGGTCCTACACCGCATATTGCACCCCATATCATCACAGAGACCGGATGCTTTACCACTTTTATTATTTTAGAGTGATCCAGCGTTTCATGCGGGCGTCTTCTAATGAACTGCTTATGTTCCGTTAGGGCCTGGAGGATCGATTCGTCAACCTGGACGTAACGAAAAATAAGTAAGCCTTAAAAACTATTCACTAATACTAAACTATTAATTAATGCATATATGTTAAATGTGCAAAATACCTTCTGCCAGTCCTCCACGTCAAAGTGTGAATATTTCTTCGCAAATTCTAGCCTTGCTTTTATCATTTTGGGGGTAAGACGGGGTTTTTTTACAGGCCGCCTGCACTTCAATCAAGTGTCGTAAAGCCTTCTTCTTAGGGTTATTTCCGAGATTTCTATCCCACTCTCGTTGACTAGTTTTCTGAGTTCCCTTCAAGGCATTGAAGGAAGTGCTGAAGCAATAGCCGTTATCTTACGGTTGCCTCATTTTGTTGTAATTTTTTTCCGCCATCCACTTGTTTGGCAAAACGTATTACTTCCGAGTGGGACACTCCCAAAATTCGTCCGATTTCTCTTTTCGAGTGATTGCCCGATATCAAAAGAGCCCGAATACCACCTTTCTGTTCAGATGTAATATCTGCCCTCCTTCCCATACTGAAGTTTTCAGAAGACTTTAAAAAAATTACATATTCTAAAAATTTATTGTGTTCAATTTTTAAAATATGTTCAAATTTTAAAAAAATACTACTAATACTTACAAAGTCTCAGATAAGAATGTAATATAATTATGTTATATTCTAAAAATAAATGCAATATGACCACAAAAATCCACTTGTACACTCTTCAAAGAACCAATACTAATGGCACTTGCCAAGCGATCATTTAATTTTACATTCCATTCCAAGTAATTAAAACGGTAAATTATTTGTTCTTCAAAGCGTATCAGTCAGAGAAATAAAATAGTAAATAAAGGATGCATTTCGGAAATTTACTTAGAAATTATTTGTTTGTGTGTGCATGGATTGAACATTTTTTTGTAGTGGTGCTAATTTTTTTAATTTTTAGAAAATTTTGCTTCAAAATAATTTCAAAAAGTTTGCTCCGATTCCCTGAAGAAATCTAAGCACTTTTGCTCCTCTGCAATTTTTCGGTAAAGCTAACCATTTTTGAGTAAAAAATCTTTAAATTTTAAAACTTTTCAATTTTTTTCTTCCAAATTCTCAAAAAAATTAACGTTTAAAAAAAAAATTTTTTCAGACAAAAGTTTCCTATTTTTGTCCGGAGCATCCTAATCTGCATTAAACAGTGTGGGTTCACATTTGAAATTTTAATGTTGCCCCAATCCCCCGCGCGGGAAAGTCGGGGGTGGGGGATTTTACCGTCAAGAGATATCCCCCTTCAAACCGAGTAACATTCGTCTACGGTATTTTGTAGTAACCCACATCCCTGGCGAAATAAAATCATCCGAATATTAAAATAACGCACTCTGTACACATATATATATATATATATATATATATATATATATATATATATATATATATATATATATATATATATATATATATATATATATATATATATATACACCCCGCGCAACAAAAAGAGCCGCACGTGGTTTGCTTTTTCATATCTTCCCGGCTCAAGATGTCCAAACTGCTTTTAAAGGTTGTTAATGTGCAACAGCACTCATACATAGGGTTCGAGACCTTATTAAGGCAAAGGGCGGTACTACAAGGTACTAATTTTGTTTTTAAACTCAATTTTGAAACTTTTAAGTTTTGAAAATACATTTTTTGGTTTAATAAAAATAAAGAGATATTGTTGGCTTACTGTATTTTTAATTTTTTATGAAATAACATTGCATTAAAAATTTGAACAAAATCACATTTTTTTTTATTTCGAACGAAAAACTAATTTTTTTTTTTTTTTTAAACAAATTACATATTGCATAAAACATACTTCTTTAATTGGGTTATATGTGAATAATTTAAAATACAGAAAAATTACATAATAAATCGTTGTTATTTAACTTTAAACTTGCGGCTCTTTTTGTTGCCACGGGGTATATATATATATATATATATATATATATATATATATATATATATATATATATATATATATATATATATATATATATATATATATATATATATATATATATATATATATATATATACATATATCCATGTATATGTATACAGGGAGTTTCAGATCTGACGTGCCAAAATGAGTAGGGTGATAGATCTCAACTAGACAAACAAAAAATTGTATGGCACTCTCAACCGTTTGGAAGTTACAGGGTGATTCATAAATTTCAGTTTTTCATGGTATGCACATTACTCTTTTACTTTTATCTTTTGATCTCAACTAGACAAACAAAAAATTGTATGGCAATCTCAACCGTTTGGAAGTTACAGGGTGATTCATAAATTTCAGTTTTTCATGGTATGCACATTACTCTTTTACTTTTATCTTTTGATCTACCAGACATAGCGACATCAAACAAACGCTAAAAAACTACTATCCCAATTGACTTTCCAACATTTGCAACAATGTTGATCTAACTCTCACTATTACAGGTACAGTTACTTCCAAAATTGGAAAAAAATTGTTTGCCGTTGCCTAAAGTTCAGCATTTTCCCAAATTTTCTCCGAAATTCATTTAGTTAGTACACCTCTTTTTTATTTTTATACGACTGCCCATCTTATTACCTTTCCGAAAAGGTGCAACATGTCCACGTAGAGAAAATATGTAGAAATTTATACGTAGAAATCCTATCGGAGAGTATTATAATAATCAACAAATTAAAGAAATTAAACTCCAATTAATTCTAAAATGCTTTTTATTGAATTTAAAAATAATTACAATTAATCTTGAAAAGCAACAACAGCGGTTCAAAATATCCACCACTTTGGATGCATGCCAACAATCTCCTTTTAAGTTTCTGTTTAAGTCGTATTGCAGCCAGTCTCTTCCGTATTTTTGTCGCTGCATTCCCAATTCGGCTAACTAAATCCTCCCTATTGTTAACTGGGCTTAAATAAACTTCATCCTCCATTGTTCCCCGTAAGAAAAAGTCCAAGGGGGTAACGTCTGTAGATCCAGCAGGCCAAGGAATCGATGAACCTCGTCCAATCCAATTTTTCACTAAGTAAGACCTTTACAGTGTTAGCCATATGCGCTGGTACTCCATCGTGTTGGTGAAACATTCCCCTCTATGTGATCTGGCTGTGAATTGTCCAAAAAGTCCGCTTAAATTTCACTATTAAGCACTTGGCGCAAAATGAATGCTCCTACCAAATGGTTGCCGATGATTACAGACCAAACATTGACACTGAATCTCTGCTGGAATGAGGTCACCTTTGTCCTGCCTCGGTTAGTTTCCGACCAGGTATGGAGGTTATGGAAGTTCGTGATACCATCGCTGGTGAATTGAGATTCATCCGTCCTCAGAATTCGGTCCAGAAACGCCCTATCGTCAATGCCGCGTTTCAGAAGCCAAGTACTAAATTTCAGTTTTCTCTCAGAATATTCTTCCAGTAGTCCTTGGGCTGGGTGATGATGATATGGATGTAATCCCCGTCGATGAATAACCCTCCAAACCTTAGATAATGATACTCCTAATCGCCTTGAGGCTCGTTTCGTGCTCGTCTCAGGGTCCTGCCTCACGATGGTGATTATTTGCTGCTCGACGTCGGCAGAAGTTCCCCAAGTTTCGGGTCCTGTCTCCATGTCGTGTGAAGTTAAACTTCCTGTTTCTCTTAGCCTTTGGAAAGTGCGTGTAAATACACTTCTGTGGGGTGCTCGCTGGTTAGGGAATCTCCTTTAATATTCCAGTACAACCGCTCTCCCTTTTCCATCTACTAGACCATAAATGTAAATAATATCCGCGTATTCCTCAAATGTAAATTCTATCATTTTTTAATAATGTTTGCTTAAATATACCCATACTTATTGATTTGTCTTTCAATTATGATAGGTATTCTTGCTGACTGACTCTATTTTATAGCAAAATTTTCATCAGGTACGAGTAACAGAACGCCAGGATACAAGGGTGTGAACTCTGGCTAACACAAGCTAATATCGGCAATAAAACAAATTTAAGCTTACATTTTTATAAACTTTATGCAGCAATAATTAAAATTAATTATCTGTTAACCCAAAATAAAGATTTTCGACCTTTTATCTTAAAAATTTTGTTTACTTAAAGAATTTTCTACCTAAAGTGCAATAAAATAATTAGGTAGTCAGGGATTTCTAAGGATGCGGTTTTTCTAATCCTATGTCTACCTTGCCATGTTGCACCTTTTTGAAAAGGTAATAAGATGGGCAATCCAAGGTGTATTAATTAGATGAATTTCGGAGAAAATTTGGGAAATTTCTGAATTTGGGAAACCTTCAGAAAGTACACGAAAATAGCCTTCTTTAGAGTGCATGTCGATTAGAGAGTCTCCTTACATATTCCAATACAGGCTGTTTTTCTTTTCAGTCTGCTACACAATAAATGTAGTTATCGAGTTGTTTTTCAACTATTATTGATAATTCTGCTGACAATAGCAAAATTTCCATCAAGTGTTAGTTACAGAACGTTAGTATACTTGGGTGTGAACTCTGGCTAACACAAGCTAATATCGACAATAAAACAAAATTACACCAACTTTTTTAAAACTTTTTTTGCCGCAATAATTAAAAGTAATTACCTGTGCACCCTAAAAAAACATTTTCTACTCTTTGTCTTAAAATTTTTGCTTATTTTAAGAATTTGCTACATAAAGTGCAATAACATATTTAGGTGGTCAGGGATTTCTAACGATGCAGTCCTTTATGTTAACACTAAAAATTACAAAGTTCAAAATGTTTTAGTTAAGAGAAAGGATGCTTCCTATGGGTCATATGTGTATATGTGTTTAAAAGTCTAAACTCTTTTTCTTACTGATTTTTTATTTTGCATTTTGTATTTTACTCTGTGTATGCCATTATAATAACTACTTGATCCAAAAACTTCGAACAAACTTTTCCAATCCCCTAAACCTTACAAGCTTATACTTAATAGCTTTTCAGGAAAATAATGTACTGAATTTTTATTGATTAAATAAAATTAGCTCTTCGAGATTAATATTGGTACAGTTGAAACAAAAGCTCAAGTAATTTTAACCTAAACTGTATAAGATCAAATCAACCAAAGAATGACAACCTTGTTATTAGTGCTTTGCTAAAGTGCCAAGCAATTTGCCATTAAATAGCCATTTTCTGTAAGTCGGTGCTTCTTTTCAATGTCACAACAATGAAAACTTTTCGGTCAAATCGTCATTATCAGTGCTTTTATCAGAACATGAAAAAGGTCATTAAAAGGACTACAAAAAACGTTGCTGATGATAAAAGTAACAAATGTCAAGAAGGCGAAGCAAAATTCTGTGCTATATGAGGCAGCTTATCAACGCTAAACTTCGTTCTCCCCTAAAATGTATTTCCTAGAAAAGGGCACAAAAAGTCTACTGTTTGAGAAAAGTATTCTGTCAGTTCTTTCCCCCACTTTCGTATTGTCTGTGGTCTAAAGAAATGATAAAAACTTCCCTTTCAACGTTTTTTGGCGAAAGTTTTTGTATACATTAAAAGTAATTCTTGATTGCAGGGAGTGATTTCTTCTTAAGATTGTGAGTACTTCTGTTACGACATGGATTAACGTCGCCTTTTAATTAACTTCAGTTAACATATTGTCTTTTGAATTTTACAAAGTTATTTTACATTCTAACAAGGTTGACTTTTATGAATACTGCAAGTCAACGCTTTCCATAAATAATAAAAACTTTCCCATTTTCAAAGAAGTAATAGATAAAAGTTTATGTTGAAACTCTTCTTTTATTATATTTTTTTCTAGAATACAGAAATAACACAGTTGAAGCGTTTAGTGCAATAATAATGTGACTAACATTTTCTAAACAATGTGATTTACCCCTCACGTTGGTGCCCAATAAATTAACCTGCTGCTACTCAGTGCGATTTATATTACTTAGCTTAATTCATCAGTGGAGTATGTAATAACGTGTCGGCCTAACAATCCCTAAAGCGGTGACCCATGGTTGTTTTCTGCTGACAACATGATAAATAGGCCATGGGGGTTGCAGAGAAAATAATTGCTAGTGGTTCGGAATCCATTTTGAATTGTAGGTCTATTTGCAATCATTGCCTCGAATCGGATGAAATTCTCCTCCTACTCCATGCCGTATTAGGGGTTACGGGAACTAGAGAGAGAGAGAAACTTCAATTACTTAGTTCTAGATACTTGGGTTATACATTTTCACCTTACACATTCACCATAGGATCGAGTCGCCCTTGACTTCCTACATTTGACATTTCCTTTCCTTGATTGCTGGCCACCTGGGTAGCGATTCTCACACAATTTGGTTGCCTAACCGTTTCAATAATTTAACCCCATGCCCAAAATATGTTGTGGCAACAGAAAAATATTTCATAGCAACGAATAAATATGTCAAGTTTGTGCGCATGATCTGTAATTCTCCCATGCCGTTCCCCGGAGCTTGCATCTAAATACTCAGTCGGCTGGCTGTGAGCTGGCGTGTGATTTTGACACTTCATAGCGTTTGGAATGCCATAAGTAAAAACGGTTGGCATTTCCTTCAACCGATTGAACACACACTTGTTAAATTCAAGCTCTACACATTTTTACAATTTTGCGTAATTACAAGGCAACCAGGTTTTCTGAATTCGTGAGAATTCCTACCCTGGGGAGTTCGTCCAAAGTTGTAAAATTGCTTGGTGAGTTAGTGTGCAGGGACCTAAGTCCTGAGGACTCATCGACCTAAATTTCTTTACATTATGCTGGACGATTGCCCTTTAATGTCCTTAACTTTAACAACTTGGAACCGAACTCGTCATCTGGAAGTCGCGGAAAACTGCAAATGAGTAACAACGGGAAGGGGTCTACTCCTCCCCGAATAAGTGATCAATCTACCTAACCCAAGTGGACAAATAGCCAACATAGCAGCGCTGAAGCTACACAAATATCAGCTAGATGAGATGAAATCGGCAATTTCTATGATTTAGCTATCGCAGAATTCACCAACAGGACAGCCTTCACCGGCCCTACCAAACCAGATCCAACATTTAGCGGGAAACCTAAATCAAAGCAGCCACCAGGTCTCTGTATTGTCCGGTTTGGATAACTCAAGACAAATTAATAAAAATCAAGATTTTTTCAGGCAAAACCTTTGTGACATAACTTCCAATAGCAACATTTTTCCAGGCGGGCAACTAACGGAACCTGATCTGGAAATGGAGTCCGATTCAGAAGGCGGACAATAGAGACTAGAAAATAGGAAGCACACCGCAGGTATGAAGAGGTCATCCGACTCAACTGAAGCAAGCAGCAGAAATATCTTCATAAGTGATAATAGGTATAGCATTCTCAATAATATTAACGTAGATTCAGAATATATTGTAAATGATTCGGAAAATAAGGTTAGCAATTTTTAAAAATCAAAACATTTTTAACAGTTATGTATAAATGAAGGAAATGATAGTCCAAAACAGACTAAAAAGTTAGTAAACACAAATACAAATCAACCAAAAACTCCCAAGTATTTGCCACCACTAATACTCCAGTGCAACAGCCGGAAGATAGTGCAAGCCGCGTTGAGTAAGAAAAATATCGTTTTTAAAATAAAAAACCCTATACAATAATAAAATAATACTATTCATACGCGAAGACTTTCGTAACTACATACATGGCCTTATAGATGATTTTTAACAGGAAGGGTATTTAGACATGTACGCATGTACCCCTTGGGATGAAAAAACAGTAGTTGTACTCCTTAAAGGTGTACATCATTCAATTCCAGTAGAAGATATCTAAGAGGAATTCAAATACTCTTCCCTGAAATTTAGGTAGATTCTGTCTCAGAATTTGAAACCAAGAAGTCTAAAGAAGACAACAAAAGGTTAAATACCTTTAGAGTAGCGATGGCTCCAGGGACGGATATCTCCCAGGTAGTCTAAACCAAATACGTTTGCCACTTTGAGGTTACCTGGGAAAAAACCAAGCCCAACGGACCGGTCATTTGTAAAAGATGCCAACAATACGGGCATCTGGCTGTAAATTGCTATAGGCGACCAGTCTGTGTCAAGGTGCGACTACCCATTCACATGGTGAATGCAAATTACAATATACAGATAAGCCAAGATGCCACAATTGAAAACAAAAGGACACCCCTCTAGTTACAGGGGTTGCTCCTTCTATAAAAGATACATAGAAAAACTTATAGGTAAAAGAAACAACACTTTTGAGGCAACTACACTTAGATGCAGTGGCTCCCGAGTAACACCAGGTAGATCCTTTGCTGCCGCATGTAAAGACAATTTCCCAGCACTTGCACATATAGGTAGTAAAATAAATGATAATAATTATACTGCACGAGTAAATAACTTGGAAAACAGAAATATAACGAATACTATGTATAATAATAATCAATGAAATACTTAACGAAATTATTACTTTAAATCATAGATGTGATAAGTTGCCTGTCCAACAGGCTAGGATAGAATTTATCCAATTAACAATGAAGCTAGTTGGACTTATTGCTAAATAGCTTGAAAATATTAAATATAAATGTCTGCAGTATAATTTCTAATCATCGAAGAGCATTAATTACGAACTTAGTAAATGAATTAAAAGTCGAAAATGGAACTATCATCGCTAATTGGATAAAGAACCAAGCTAGCATCAATTGCAAATAAGTCTTTCCAATGACACCGACCTTCCCGAGAAGTGGATCAGTAAGTGACCTCTTTCTTCTAAGCAACACAATCCTAGTGAATTGTAGAAAGGTTTGTGAAACATCACCTACTTTTTCGGATCACAACGCAGTGATCTTATCTTTAGAATTTAGCAATCTAACCATAGAATTTACTGAACCGGAAACTCATTTTGTATATAAAGAAGTTGACTGGGAACAAATGAAAAGCGATATTGAAAATAAAATAAACCAGATTAACGTAGACATTAATCGTAAACATAAATCGTAGACATTAATGATAAACACAATATAATACAGCTTTGATAGGGATGTGAATATAATCAATCCCCTTTAGGTTAAGTTAGGTTAAGTAAAATCTCTTACACATGCACTCACAAGAGAGTAAAAGAAAACTGTAAAACAGTATTGAGCCTGTTAAAAATGCAGAAGTATAAAAGAAAATAACTGATATGTTATCATTGGAAAATAAAAATAACCGCAAATGTATTAATATTAAAGAAATAATCTCAAGTATCTTGAAAGTAAGTCGTTAGATAGTGGTAAGCCTTTTGCAAATGTTAGTTCTTAAGTGATGAATTTTGTAAAATTTTGTATTTATGTTAGCCACAATAAAGGCATTGTGCAATGAATGTTAGCCACAATAAAGGCATTGTCATTGTCTGGCCACCTGGACCTGCAGATTACTCAGTTTACTACGTCCGTTTTTATGGCCACCCCAACAATATTAAAATTACCGTTAATTTATTAGGTCAACATTTTAAGGTTGGCTTAATCAATCCAGAATAAACAAAACTACACAAATACGACTTTCCTTATTACAGTCCACAGTCAAGCACGTACACTGCGAATCAATTGAATAGGGACAACTAGCTACGAAATGATTTTACCTAAAATCTCTTATTTTTGCCAGCAGAAAGAAAAATTTTGCTGTAATTAAGATTGCGTACTGAATTTCACATACGTAAAAGCTACTGTAGTACCGTTGTCTTTCGGCAAGTTTGTTTAGATGCAATTAAAATCATAACCTCTGAGCTGGGAATTGAGGAAGATGACGGCAAAGTTTGATCTAAAATATTCTTTTACCGGTATCAAGAGTGGAGGAAAAAACTATCTATCCCTCAAAAAGGCAATTCAACTTTTTAAAATTATACCAAGCTTAATAAAAATACCGACCAAGTGCAGTTGGAATTGCGCAATTAGTTTTTCGTAACATGAGTGCTTTTACAAGAAAGATTTTAATCAAGTAAGGTAAGATGTCGCGCTTTAATTTCTCGGCCGTGCCAAAACAGATACGCGTTTGTAATCTATGCCTAGCCAAATGAAAAATTTTTGGTCAAATTGGGGAGAAGGGGGGGGAGGGGTAGTAAAGAGTATATTAAATAACTCGCAATGCGTGGACTGATTTGGAAGATTCTTTTGTTGTTGTATAGAGTATGGTCCCCCATTGAATATAGTATAATGAAAGAATATGTTCCTAGAGTGAGGTGGGAAGAGGTAGAACAGAGTTAGATAATTCTTTTTTCCTATGTATACAGAATGAATCGTACTCCGATAACATTTTAAACGGCGGGGTTGTAGTAGGAGAGGGGTTGCATGTAAATTTGTTAACGCGTGGATCGATTTGGATGATTTTTTTCTTGTCATATATAGTATAATCCCTCATTACTAAAATAAGGATATATTTTGCACTAGGATGGTGGTGGGGGGAGGTTTAGACTAACTTCCTAACGTCTGGACCGATTTGGATGATTCTTCTTTTGATGTGTAGAATATGTTGCCCCACCCGTATGACGACAAAAATTTAGGTGGTGGTGTGATGTGCGGAGGGGGCGTTACCCAATATTTTAATGCACACACCTATTTGGAAGATTTTTTTTTGTTGTATACAGTATGATCCCCCATTTGTACTATATGGAAATGGTTGACCTAGTGTTGTGGTTGGGGAAGGGGTAAAATCATTTTGTAACGCTTGAAGTGGTTAAGATGATTGTGAATGCATAGAGTATCTATTTGTATTCTGACAATAATTGTGGCTTGTAGTAAGAGTTGGGGATGGGCGGCGCCTAGCTTCAGAAGGCATAGACCGATTTTGATTTGTTTGATTCTGTTGTACAGAATTCGTTTCCTGATAGATAAATGATAGCAATTTTGTATCTAGAGTGACTACGATGATTCGCTGACTACGATAATTCTCTCTTGAGGTTATGAAAGGGTGACCGTGACTAATTTCGTAATATGTTGCCATATTTGGATAACTTTATTTCCATTCTTTAGAATGCACTACCTCTGAAACTCCTGAAATTCACAAAAAGCGCTAAAAAGCAAAAAACCATTTTTAATTTTATATCTATTAGACATTTGGAAGTCGGTGCAAATTAAACACACAAAACAACTACCTAACCACAATCGAAGATACGACATAAAAGTACCAAACCTTTCAGCTCACGGGATCATAAGGTAGGACGGGTTAATACTTTTGTTGTAGTTGATTAAAGGCACTTCTTGCACTACCAAGAGGAGACGACATTGGAAGAGGAAAATTGCGAAAGAATAAAAATATAGTTTGCATAATTCCAGTACAAATCAGGTATTTTGTTTTGAGTGCATGTTGTTGATTTAGTAAAGAAATTAAGTAACTCTGTTGACTGTCGAATAGAGACTCCTCACTAAACCGACGGTATAGTATTTTCACCTAGTTGGGGCTCTTCGGCCTCAAGACAATTATTTTCAAACACAAATGTTTAGTTTTTATTCACTTCATTGGTTAGTTCGTTTCACATTTTTCTTTACAATTTGTCTAAATTTATTTATGTAAGCTTTTCTTTTCATTAGTCAAATCAAAGTTAACTCTTAACAATAGGAATCGCATGTAAACTGTTCGCAGTCTCAATGACTGAACTAACCAGGCTGCTAATCAGCCCTATTTACATTCCTTTTTATTAGCCGTCTCTTCGCGCTTATCTTGCATATTTTCACATTTATCTTCTAGCTGGCTATTATGCACCTGAATATCTCTCTAGCAACACGAAAGCCACTCCTGTTGTGAAAGTCGACTTTCAATGCATTCTTCGTCATCCTTAAAGTTCTGTCGTAGTTGGACAATCGTATCCATTGAAATATTAATTCGTTTGCTATTGATGATTCCATTAATGACTTCCACTCATCTGATGACATTTTCTGTTCTTCCGTCGCTGGTTTTAACTAATTTACGGTAAATCCTTTAATTTGCGGCACATTAACAACTTTCCCTTTTTAAAATGTAAAACTTTCAGAGATATTAATACTTTTCCAAAACCACGACAAAATGGCGACCACAATTTCCCGGAAATAAAAAGTTTAATCTAAACAATCAAATATTTACCTCCCTTTCACATAATTTCTATCTGGGATATTAGACTAAATTATAATTTAATAAATCGCGAATAAATTATTACACGAATAAATTTTTATAAATCTGGCAATTCCATTGTGTGTTGTTATTTCTTTGTGAATATTAATTAGTAAAGTATACATACTATCGGCTTCGAGGCTCGACTGTACGCATTTATGTCTACCGGACATATGCCGGCCATTATCATACCATAGACTAAATGGGAATTGTGAATTCTTTTAATTTTTCGACAATGTCTATGCTAAGGAATTCGCCTATTGCACTCTGAACTGGTAAAAAAAACCTAAGAAGCGTTAACATATCTCGATAATAGGTTATTTCCTACTGACGGCTTATATCGGGCGTACAATCTGCTATGACAGCGCAAAATGTGATATTCGAGATAACGATTAAAATGGTGTTTGGCACGTTTTCTATCAAGATTAAAATAATTTTATTTTATGTCTTCGTAGTAGAAGAGACGGTATTCTTCTTATATGTTTGTTAATAACAGAATCAAATCTTGCAGCGTATTTCATTATTTGTATCTCCTATTACACCAAATGACCGCGAAAAGCGAAGATTTGCGATGCAAGGGGCCCTACCGTAAAAGTAATACGCTTTAAGATCTGTTCTCAATGACGGTTTACTTGTAATTTTCTGCGCTCGCTGTCATCATTAATAATAATAGTTTATTTCAATATCGAGTACAGCATTACATTAAATTTTATATTCATAAAAGGAAAGCAAAAATAAAAACAAAACCTATCAATATGATTCAATAAAATCCAAAAATAAATAAATAAACTTTAAACTTTAACAATGGCACCGAGGCCGTCTGTCGAGGTTGGTATACAGATAAATTCAGTAAATATGTATTTATCAAACATAGGTGAAAATTAAATTAGGAACCAAAACGGAAAGTAAAAAAGGAACTATGTACAACAATAGCAAAAATTAATAAATGAAAAAGGAGCAAAAAAAGGAAAACAAACAAATAAGCAAAATGAATCATGTTCTAACAATTGTATTCAGAGACAAGAAAATGTCTATGTATATTTCCACTCTTTGATTACATAGTTATAAAGGTCGCTATAATTGTTTCTGCCATTCAACAGTTCTATAATTTCGCTCTCTGTAACGGTTTTCTTGCCACAAACTAACACACGAAACTCTGAAAGAATAGTACAAGTACCAAGGAAGTGGAATCAGTCTTCATTCTCAGAGAGGTTACATAATGAACACAAACTACTTCCTTCTCTCCTCTAGGGACAGGCATTTAAGTCAATCAACCCACAACTGTACTTTATAATTAAACTAATCTTTACAATGGAAAATTAATTTTTAAAATAGTTATGTTCGATTGAATAACTTAGTTTATCATATAAGCCATGCCTGACTGTAACCGTTTAGGATTTACAGAGTAGTTCATAAATTTCAGGTTTTCATGATAGGCACATTACTCTTTTATTTTTATCTTTTGATCTACCTAACACAACGACATCAAACCAACGCTAAAACTACTATTCCAATGACCTTTCCAAAATCGTCAACAATATTGATCTAGCTCCTGCCATTGTGGATACAGTCACTTCCACAATTGAAAAAAATTTTTTTTGATTACCTAAAATTCAGCATTTTCCCAAATTTTCTCCGAAATTCATGTAATTAGTACACCTCCTTTTTATTTTTATTGGATTGCCCATCTTATAACCTTTCCAAAAAGGTGAAAGATGGCAAGGTAGACAAAGGATTACAAGAACGATATCCTTAGAAATCTCTGACTACCCAATTATTTTATTGCCTTTTAGGTAGCAAATTGTTTAAATGAACCAAATTTTTAAGATAAAGGGTCGATGATATTTGTTTTGGGTTAACAGGTAATTAATTTTAATTATTGCTGCAAAAAATTTATAAATATGTTGATGAATTTTATTATATTACCGATATTAGCTTGAGTTAGCTAGAATGCACACCCTTGAATCCTGCTATAAAGAAGGGTCAGTTAGCAAGAATACCTATCATAGTTGAAAATAAATCAATAAGTACGTGTATTTTTAAGCCCAAATTATTAAAAAATGGTAGAATTTACTTTTGATGAAGAAGCGGATATTATTTACAATTATGGTGTAGTAGAGAGAGCGGCTGTAGTGGAATATCAAAGGTGATTCCCTAATCGGCGAGCACCACAAAGAGGGTTATTAACACGGACTTTCCGAAGGTTAAGAGAAACAGGAAGTGTAACTTCACACGACCCGAAACTTTGGGAACTTATACCGACGCCGAGTAGCAAATAATCACCACTGTACGGCAAGACCCTGAGACGAGCACGAGACGAGTCACAAGACCATTAGGAGTGTCCTCATCTAAGGTTTAGAGGGTTATTGACCGAAGTGGATTACGTCCATATCACCATCACTCAGGTCAAGGACTGCTGGAAGGAAATTCCAAAAGATGACTGAACTTTAGCACTTGGCTTCTGGAACGCGACATCGACGATAGGGCGTTTCTGGACTGAATTATGTGAAGGGATGAATCTTAATTCAGCAGTGATGGTATCGCGAACTTCCATACCCACCATACCTGGTCGAAAACTAACCCACACGGGACAAAGGTGACATTCTTCCAGCAGAGATTCAGTGTCAATGTATGAGCTGGTATCATCAACAACATTTGTTAGGGCCATTCATTTTGCCGCAAGTTCACAACAGACAAATTTATACGGACTCTTTAAAGAACACACTTCCAGATCTAATTAAGGACATCCCTGTGCATAATCGAGCGGACATATTTTACCAACACGGTGGAGTACCATCGCATACTGCTAACATTGTGAAAAATTTCCTAACCACTGGATTGGACGAGATCTACTGATTTCTTGGCCTGCTGGACCTTCAGACCTTACTCCATTGGACTTTTTCTCATCGGGAATAATAAAGGATGAAGTTTATTTAAGCCCTGTTAACACTAAGATTTAGTTAGCAGAATTGGGAATGCAACGACGAAAATACGGGAGAGGCTGACTACAATACGCCATAAAGAGGGCCTTAGAAGAAGATTGTTGGCATGCTCACTCCAATCATTTTGGCACGTCAGATCTGAAACACCCTGTATTATACAGGGTGTTTCAGATTTGACGTGACAAAATGAGTGGGGTGATAGATCTCACCTAGGCAAACAACAAATTGTATGGCACGGGGAGGGGGGGAGGGGGGACTCTCAACCGTTTGGGAGTTATAGGATGATTCATAAATTTCAGTTTTTCATGGTATGCACATTACTCCATTATTTTTATCACTTCATCTACCCACAAATGTCACCAATGTTGATCTCACTACTACCACAGCAGGTACCGTCACGGCCAAAATTTAAAAAGTTTTTTGTAATTACCAAAATTTCAGCTTTTTCCCAAATTTTCTCCGAAATTTATGTAATTAGTATACCTCTATTTTATTTTTATTGGATTGCCGTCTTATTACCTTTCCAAAAAGATGCAATATGCCAAGGTAGATAAAGAATTAGAAAACCGCATTTTTAGAAATCTCTGACTACCTAATTATTTTATTGCACTTTAGGTAGCAAATCCTTTAAGTAAACAAAATTTTTATGATAAAGGGTCGAAAATGTTTCTATCGGATTAACAGGTAATTAATTTGAATTACTGCTGCAAAAAAGTTTTAAAAATGTTAGTGTAATTTTGTTTTATTGCCGATATTAACATGTGTTAGCCAGAATTCGCATCCTTTTATCCTGGCGTTCTGTTACTCGTACCTGATGGAAATTTTGCTATAAAAAAGGGTCAGTAAACAAGAATACCTATCATAGTTGAAAAACAAATCAATAAGTGCAGGTGTTTTTAAGCAAAATTAGCAAAAAATGGTAAAATTTACATTTGAGGAATACGCGGATATTATTTACATTTATGGTGCAGTAGACGGAAAAGATAGAGCGGCTGTACTGGAATATCAAAGGAGATTCCCTAACCGGCGAACAACCCAAATAGGGGTATTTTCACGGACCTTCCAAAGGTTAAGAGAAACAGAAAGTGTAGTTCCACACGACATGGAGACACGACCCGAAACTTCGGGAACTTCTGCCGACGTCGAGCAGCAAATAATCACCATCGTGAGGCAAGACCCTGAGACGAGCACGAAACGAGTCGCAATGCGATTAGGAGTGTCGTCATCTAGTGTTTGGAGAGTTAGTCATCGAGAGTAATTACGTTCATATCATCATCACCCAGCCCAAGGACTACTGGAAGAAGATTCTGAGAGAAAACTAAAATTTAGTACTTGGCTTCTGGAATGCGACATTGACGACAGAGCGTTTCTGGATCGAATTCTGTGGACGGATGAATCTCAATTCACACAGAGCAAAGGTGACGTCATTCGAGCAGAGATTCAGTGTCGATTGTTGGGCTGGAATCATCGGCAACCATTTTGGAGGACCGTTCATTTTGCCGCAAATGTCTCAAATGGAAATGTCTCACCAACACGATGGAGTAACAGCGCATGCGGCTAACATTGTGAAGGCAATACAAGTGAAAAATTTCCTAATCGCTGTATT
>CAXIWC010000130.1:0-21409 GCA_964036015.1 Leptarthrus brevirostris | reverse complement strand
TGTCTTAAGAAATGACCTGAGTTTGTATGAGTCTTTTCCAGAAAACGGTGGAATTTCATTGAAGTTTATTATTATTTGATCCGCAGTTAATTCAAACTTAGTTGACTTAATTTGACCAGTTTTAGCATTTTGTTCAGCTAACTATTGTGTAAGTACATTTATTTGCGCAATTAAATGTTCCACTGTATCCATGTTTCGATTTAGATTGATTGAATTTACTGACACACTTATTCTGATCGGTTTATCTCCACAACCGACTGCGCGAGTAAAATGTCTATTTTAGTGTAAGGGTGAAAAAAACACGAAAACCACAAAACTTAGGTTTGTTTTGCACCTTTTATTCTACTTGACTATATACACTAAAATTAATTACAGAACTTTGGTTCTGCAGTACAATTTTACTTTCGAGTAATGTCTTGAGACATAACTTTACACGACGTATTAAAATTACGAACTACTCTGAAAAGTCTTAAGCTACATTTCCATCATAATTGTCTACTTTAAAATAATATGACCCTATGCGTATATACTCGCGTCGGATTATCTGCTTTTTTTACTTTGTGGAAATATTCCCATTTTCTACTTTATGCGATATTTTATCTTGGTTTCATTTGAATGAAACTGAAGAGTTTATTTTTCGAGTAAGTGAAGATAATGGGAATGTGACTAGCGCGCGAATTCTAAAAATAATGATAATTCCATTCCAATTATGAATGGAGAACGTAATTCGATGCACTGACGAATGCAATGCTCATTCGCAATAGTTAAACATGACACATGAGCGATGCGATGTTCAAATGATACAAAAATGATCATTGCAGTCAGTCGTCTGTCTAGGGCATAACCCAGGAGCTAGGCTACTCCCAGGTACATAGGTATTTGTTTCTGAAATCAGCATCGACAACTGTTTTCGCACGAAAATACTTTCGTATTATTACATTAAAAATCCAGTAGTACGACAACGATAAATTTTTCTTATTTATTGTGACAAATAGTTATGATGGGACTTCCCACCCTGTCTATAGTTGTGGAGGTGTAACCCCGGTGGTACACATGCTTTATGGCGCCAAGTCCCGTGGACAAAGGAAACTTTAGTTTCAGATGGAACAAGCAAATTTGGAAATCCTGCCCGTATATCTCACGCAAAAAAAAAAGTCGCTTGGATGCAAAAAAATATATTCTTACCACGTATTGGGACTCGATCTCTCTAATCACCTCCAATTTACCGGTTCTAAAGGCTGGAACAGAATTTGCAGCTGGCGCTGGTGCTGGTGCGTGGTGCGCGACCTGTAGTCATCTGATATCGCCGACAGAATTTGTAGCTGGCGCTGGCGCGTGGTGCTGGTGCTGGCGCGCACTTTTGCCTACTTTCAACTTCTTGGTGCGCGCCAAATGTGACATTTCTAAATTAATGGATTTGGAGCACGGTTATAGAGAAAAATTTAATTAAAACTATTCGGAAACAACATGTATTCTGGGATTTATCACATACCGAATATAAAACTTAGAAGCGAAGACAAAACTTTGGAAAAATATTGCAGAGGAAACTGAAATAAGTGTTTAGTGCTTTTATTTCTGTTTAGTTGTAGTGTTGCTTAACTGAGTATAAGTTTTTTGAAGCAACTTTTAAATACTTAAGGATAACAACACTGCTTTTAGGTAAAATTTCAAAAGTGACAGTGCTACATATTCTGTTCGTACTTAGCTACAGACCGAGAAATGAAAATTAACTATGTCGCGACGAGCTGGACTCGAAGCCGGGGTCGCGAATTCCAGGCGAAGCACTTCCGCGAAACCATACTTCCGTTGATAAAGTTCATAGCTAAAAGTGACTTAAAACGTTCATAGCGACACAATTAGTTGGATCAAAATCGACAGGGCTTGGAGTACACAATCAAAGAATCAGTCGTTTATAACTTTAATTCCATACTTTATTTCGCAGTACCTACCAAAAAAAAAATATATATATATACACCCAGCGACAAAAAAACCCTCGCAGTTAATATTTTATAAAAAGTCGTTAATTTTCCCGTTTAACTTGAGCTGAAATCTTGAACCAGCATGATATTTGGTTTCATACAGGCAAATCCAGAAAAGTATTCATGTACCAGTCCTCAGTACTTATCTAGGTATTGAAGTGTTGACAAGAAAGTGTTTAAGTGAAAAAACTATGAAAAAGTATAAACAGTTAAGTATTAAAGTAAAGTCGCGTGTGGCTACTTTGGCTGAAGAAGGGTACAAGAAACGGGAAATTGCGCGTCGTATTGGGTGTAGTGAGTGGACTGTTAGAAAATTTTTCAAAAAATATGAAGAAACTGGTAGTTTGAGGAGAAAAACTGGGAGCGGGAGACCTTGGGTCACTACAAATTTGGCAAAACATCATTTGAAGCTGAACTGCTTGAAAAGCAGATTTCTTCCTGCGACAGTTCATCAAAAGGAACTGGCAGAAATTCAAATGCGAAAGAATAGAAGACCGTGTAGTGTTTGAACAGTGCAGAGAAGGCTAAAAGAAATGGGTCTGCCCGCTTAACGGCCCACGAAAAAGCCTTTACTTACAGAACAAATGAAAAAGAAAAGGCTTGAATGGTGTAAAGAACGCGAAAATTGGACTTTGGATGACTGGAAGAAGGTAGTCTTTTCAGATGAATCGAAGTTCAATTTGTTTGGACCGGATAGCACCTTGAAATTAAGACGGAGCCAAGGAGAACAAGATTGCATCCAACCCACAGTGAAACATTCGGTCAATATTATGGTCTGGGGAGCTATTACTGCGTATGGTACAGGTCATATTATTACGCTAAGGGGACACATCAATGCCGAAAAATATCGGGAAATAATTGATGAAGGTGTTTTACCGACCACTGAAGAGCTAACGGCAGAAGTTCCAGAACCAATATTTCAGGAAGACTCCGCACCCCGCCATCGGGCTCGCTCTATAAGTATTATTACTCTACAAGCTTATAAATAATATTTTACAGAATAATATAAACTGTTTCCCTTTCTGCAGATTCAAAATTACTAGGAGAACCTTGGCATAATCTCGCTTTCGTGGCCGGGAAACAGTCCGGACCTGAACCCGATCGAAAATCTTTGGGCCATGATTGGAAAAAATATCAAAGAAAAAAAACCACTGAGCTTAAAAAACCTTGAAAAAATCATATTTGATGTGTGGGACAACGAAATAATACAATGATACAAACCAAAGGAGAGAGGAGAGATATTGAAATTGTTGTATTATTACATTTCAAGAAAAATTTAATAACAGAAAGTCAAAAACTAATAAATTTTCTAATGCTTTATTGCTTTTCTTCTAAAATCCATTATGAAACTTGTACTATTTGAACGTTACCAGCCATTATTTAAGTATTTCTCTGAGGTCGTGTTTTTTGCTGTTTGGGGTTTTTTTTTATAGTTTCTACATCATGTTGTCATATATATATATATATATATATATATATATATATATATATATATATATATATATATATATATATATATATATATATATATATATATATATATATATATATATATATATATATATATATATATATATATATATATATATATATATATATAAATATATATATATATATATATATATATATATATATATATACACTCTGTTGCAAAATTATAAATCCACCCTGAAAATTGAAGATTTTCCTATTTTTCAACAGAATTTTAAAAAACTTTCTTTTACAAAAAATTCTCGACAACGAACAAAGTACTTACATTATGGCAAGACAGCAATAACGGAAAGTATTTTTACATTCTCTGAGAGTTTTAAAATGTCTGCTGTTGCATAATTATAAATCCACTAGTAAAATCACATGAAAACCCACTTTATTATAATTATTAATAATTTATTTGACCTCCGTTAGCTTTTACAACTTCAAGTATTCTTTTGTTCATACTTAAAATTAGTCTTCTTAATAATTCGCCATCCAATTTGCCCCATTCTTTAACGATGGTCTGTTTTAGTTCTTCAACAGAGTTAAATTGGCGTTGGCCAGCGCAAATCTACGTACTAAAATTCCCCAAATGTTCTCCATAGGGTTTAAGTCCGGAGAACATGCAGGCCATCCCAAAACTTCAATAGCATTGGCTTGAAACCACGCCATTGTCTGTATACTCGTATGAATAGCAGCGTTGTCTTGCTGGAACATCCACTGCTTTTGACGATTATTATTAAAAAAAATTAACTAAGCTGTTTTGCAAAACAGTTATGTAGTCATCACTATTCATACGAGTAGAGGTGAACTGGATTTCAAGGGTTTTGTCTTGGGAAATCGCACCCAAACCATTAAACTTCCACCCCCGAAATTACGGCGAGGAAAATACCGTGGTTCCTTCCTGAGATCGCGCTAGTACCCATTGAACCCATCTGGACCATCAAGGTTGAACTTCCTTTCATCTGAAAAAATAACCTGAACACAAATTTCCATTGAAAAATATTGACGTAATAATTTTTTTATAAATTCCTTACCGAGGTCCAATAAATACCCATGTTGTCTTCTGCGAATTACATTCTGGCGTCTTTGTGACGCTGCAACAATCGCCGAACCATGTTTATTTTCGCTCGCCGGATGTTGGGATTCCGTTTTAGTGCCCTCCACACGGTTTGCCGACACACATCACCGAAGAGAGCGCCGCTAGTTTACTACAGCTCTTAGTTGAGTTAGTCGCCTCTCTACAAATGAGTCGTTCGTCGCGTTCATTGAGCTTCTTCTTCCTTCCTCGAACATTCGCGCAGCCATATTTACAAGGATTACGTAGAAAACTACACACAACCCCATGACTTCGACCGATTTTTCGAGCAATTGCTCTTAAACTAACTCCCTCAGATTGCAAACTAATAATTTGTCCATTCTCAAATTGATTTAAAATTTATCCTCTCGGCATTGTTAAAAACTGTTTTTTTCAGAATAATTTAAGTTGATCACTCACTTTAGCACCAATAAAACTTATGCAAACGCTTCAATAACTCCGCACGCAGTGATGGATTTATAATTATGCAACAGCAGAAATTTGAAAACTCTCAGAGAATGTAAAAATACTTACCGTTATTGCAGTCTTGTCATAATTTAAGTACTTTGTTCATTGTCGAGAATCTTTCGTAGAAGAAATTTTTTCTACATTCTGTTGAAAAATAGGAAAATCTTCAAATTTCAGGGTGGATTTATAATTTTGCAACAGAGTATATATATATATATATATATATATATATATATATATATATATATATATATATATATATATATATATATATATATATATATATATATATATATATATATATATATATATATATATATATATATATGTATATTCAAAATTTCCAATAATTCTATAAAATTATATCAATTATAAGTAACCTTTCGTTAAATACAATTTAGTCTAAATTAGATAATTTTTAAACTCAATAAGGTTTCGAACCCTTTTTTATGTAAACAACAGCGACAAATAATTTATTTTATTTAAAAAGATATTTAAACCAGGATTGATAATGGACTAAAGCTTGGCCGAAGTGGAGGAACATATAAACAACCATTTTCCTTTATGTTGTGGTATATTTTTGGACCGTATTAAACCTAATGCAGTAGCTATTTCGTCGACAACTTTTACACACAAGCGGAGTTCTTAAATGTTTGGCTCGTGTCCATGTCGAACTAACCATAATTCGCCGTATACGGACACGAACCGAAGATTGCCAAAATCTACGTGGTCCCCGTGCTAGGGTTCGCAGTCCCGCACGATTTCCAGTCCTGCTAGATCACGCGCGGGTTTTTGGTCAATCCCGCGGGATCCAGAATGGTCTTGAACTGACTTGTTATGACTTTTAAATAGTAAAACAAATATACAAAATATTGTCAACTTGTTTGAATTTCAACATAACACCTACTAGGATTTTGCTTTCAATAGACTTTACGACGTGAAGTAGTAGGCACAGGTAAGGTTAGGTTAGGATGGTTGCCTAAAATGACACATTTAGGCCGAAAAGGACCATTGCGGTACCACAAGTGAGGCTGTGTACTCAACCCTATAAACCAACCCCTTAGGAGAGAGGAGAGCCTACCTATAGCTCTCTAGGAGGTTGAGCTAGCTCCCTGTCACACTGGAATCTAGTTACCTGGGAGTCAATAGATATTAGCTGGTGCAAATAGGTTTTAGCCCTATAACATAGTTGGGAATCATTTAGAGCTCCTGATAAACCGATAAACCGATCCCTGACATCAGCGGAATCTAATTCGGTTAACTTTTTAAAAAGGCAGGAGTCATTTGAAGGCGCACCGAGTCTGTCGGCGTGTCTGTTTATGAGACGATGGCCCGTGATAACGTCCACGACATCGCTTATTATACTTCGTTTGAGTGAGATGAGCTATCTTGACTGCTAAGGATCAAGCTTCGGCCATATCTGCCGGGTAATAAGGCAACTGTGTTCCCTCTGCCGTTGAACATTTGCAATCCTGAGGGATACTAGTGAAATTTCCAGCTTGCAAGAGGAAAATGGCTTACAAAGCCGGTGATTAATGTAAAATCGGGACGAGTTGTACCAATTCTTGCTAGTTCGTCGGCTCCGCAGTTACCTGGAATATCACTATGCTCAGGAACCCAAATGAGATGTACGTCAGATGCTCAGCCATGCCATTCAAAGCTGAGCTGCAGGCTATAACCGTTTTGGTGGTTTTATACACCTGCAAATGAGGTGTACGTTCAGATGCTCAGCCATGTCATTCAAAGTTGAGCGGCAGGCTATAACCGCTTTGGTGGTTGTATACACCCCCGTGAGGGATTTAAAAGCAGCCCGACCATCTGAAAGATATAGATGTTATCCGTAGGCAGCCTAAACTGCTTCAGACGGTCTGCAGCTACCTAAATAGCTATGATTTGCGAGTAAAAAACGCTGCAGTAGTCAGGTAAGCGAAATGAAATATCGAGGGTCAGGTGTTCCGAAAAATACCTCCATTCACTCTGCGTTCTAATTTGAAACCAACAGTGTAAAAATGCACTGACTCTTCCCATTGAGGAGACCTTCCTCCCACTCCGATCTGGTATGGATTGGTTGTGGATTGCTTACCAAAAATATCGTCTCATAGAAGGTGGAGATAGCTTCTAGGGCTATAAAAGGTGTGGTTCTAAGGTCACCTGTTATTAGTATAGCTTCCATCCTTTGAACCTTATCAAGTCTTTGTGATGGAACGCTATTTCCTGTACTGGTCACCTTACTAGCAGGCCATAAGTGAGGATAGGTCATATGACACTGGTGTAGAACCAGTGCACAATACGTTGTTCCATACCGCATATTTTTCCTATTGCTCTGTTACACGAGTATAACGCTACTGCAGTTTTCCTTACTTTTTCTTTCATATTAGGCCTCCATCTAGGGCAATACCTAGATATTTAACCTGGTTTTCTAATTTCAGCCTAACCCCATTTAGTATAGGGCAGTTCATAGGAGGAATATTTCTTTCGAGGGAAAATTATTAACTCTGTTTTATCTGGCTGTATATCCAGACCACACCCATTACTCCACGAGGATATCTTGGAGACAGCATGTTGCAATACTTTAGCTAGTATATTAGCGTGCTCCCCTGAACTAATCAGGGCAATATCATCAGCGTCGGCGATAACCTTGTGGCCAGAGTGCTCTAGATCTATGAGTAGTCATCAACAGTTACTGAGCTGTGATAGTATACCTCCCTCAGGAGTTCCTCAAGTAACGACAGCTTACATATATATTAGATCCTCTCAAATCATACTGCTTTTTAGCAGGAGGTCAATAAGTTCGATGAGAAAATCGTCAAGATCCAGCCTCATCAGGGACGCCGTTATCGCCTCTGGCTTAATATTACTGAAAGCACCCTCGATATCGAGGAAAGCTGCAAGTAAGTATTCTTTATACATTAACGAATGTTCTTAACTTGCGATAAGTTCGTGAAAGGCAGTCTCGACAGACCTACCTTTAGTGTATTCATGTTGCGAAGGAGACAGCTTGGATGGTTCAACTGTCTCTTTAATGTAGATATCTAAGAGTCTCTGAAGTGTTTTGAGTAGGAAGAAGGAGAGACATAGGCGTAAACTCGTTAGGTTTGTAGTGTGAGGCACTTCCACCATCACTTTTAGGAATAAAAACCACCTTGACCTTCACCCATGAGGACGGAATGTAGGTGAGGTTAAGGCAGGCCTCATAGATGATTATCAGCCACGGAATAAGGATCTCGGAAGCTGATTGAGCTGGGATGATACCATCTATTCCCGCTGATTTATAGGTCTGAACACTACGTACCGCCCATTTCAGCTTCCTCTTACTGAGGATCTAATAGACCAGTTCTTGACGGCTCGAGTCTCTGTCGACCGATAACTCCAGCGACTCAAGACTGGATGTAGTCCAACTGCCACCCCGTTTCGCTAGGAAACTGGGAGTACTTGGTGTTCCTGAGAGGCAAGTGACTCGCTTTAGAGGTGTTCTCGATTTTGTTACAGAAAAACTCCCACGAGGATCGTTTTGCCTTCCTGAGTAACTTTTTAAATTTACTAAAGCATTCCTTATAGGAAGCCAACACATTTCTTCTTCTTTTCGCTTGCTTAAAAAGCTTACGACACACCTTCCTCAGAATCATTATTTCCCTCGACACCACGAAGGCCTGGGCTTACCTCTAGAATGCCGGTCGGGGCAAGATATCTGTGTCGACGTATTAGAATTAGATTTAAGCGTTAGAGTGCCCACCACCTTGTCGGTGGTCTGTCTGTTTCGGATACTAGGGGAACCTTCGGCAGGTGACTATTACTATTTTTAGATAGTTTTGCATAGGTCCCAGTTTATTCTCAAAATATTTTTGTGGGGAGAAGGGGCCTGTTTGTGGAACGCCATTCCGAATTTTATGTAGGAGTGGTCGGAAAAAGATAGCTCCCTAGATACCTTCCGCTCTTCTATAAAATAGGCGAATTGTTCCGACGCCAACGTAAGAACTTCAATAATATAAAAAAGTAACTCACGCCTATTATTGATGTCTAAGCATGGTTGAAAGTAGCTCAAGTCGGTGAGGTCAAGGGAAACTCTAAGAAGGCCGTAGTGATTCTGAATGTGAAATCCCTCGCCCACGATGAACGCAATGGCATTATCTACTACTTGATTACAGATTAAAAAAACGTGTGCACCTATTTTCATAGAAACTTCTCTGTATACGCCTTCTCTAGTTTCCTACATCGATGGAAAATTACTTTCGAATGTTGCTTAAAAATTGATAATAGCTCGGTTTAATTGCTACGTCGAACTACGATATTTTGTGGATTTAATGGAGGATGAAGGCGTAGATCCTACGAGAGTATACGGCTGTTTCAGAATGTACGGTCTGAAACGCGAGGAGATCCAACAATCCTTGACAATGGCATTTCGGCCACGTCGAGAAATTGATGGTTATCGGTATAATCGGACTGTGAATGTTAATATGTCCTCTCCTTCGAAGA
Organism: Leptarthrus brevirostris; assembly: GCA_964036015.1. Lineage (NCBI taxonomy): Eukaryota > Metazoa > Arthropoda > Insecta > Diptera > Asilidae > Leptarthrus > Leptarthrus brevirostris. The sequence goes on along the minus strand of CAXIWC010000130.1, from coordinate 11,938 downwards.
CTCCTTGGAATTCGTAAATTCCTTCTTTAAACAATCACTCATAGCGTTGACGAGTTTTGAATGTCGTAAGGTATTGTTTGAGTTTTGTTTTGAGAATGTGCTGTCAAAACAAACGAAATCGAAGATAAATTACACGTTTTGTCATCAGTTTCTCCAATAGCAAAGCCTTCCTTTCAACAAGACAGCCACCCAAAAGAATCTATGGCAATTGAGCATGAACTTAAATCGATACTGAAAGGAGAACCTTCACCAAATTCACTTTTTTTCAAGCTGAGGACGAAGAAAAATCACACAAGAAGACATTAAATTGCCTGAAATAAAAATAAAATAAGAAGGGACTAAACCGACTATTTTTGAAGTGCTTAGTAGAAATATTATCAATATATTCGGAAATATGGTCAATATACTAAAAGAACTTTGTACCTATATATCTATAAAGTAGCAACTACGATTTCAAAATTTACAGAAATTTCTTAAATTAATTAGATGGAAAAATATAAACTCACAATAGCCGGCGGTAACTGATCGTGACTTGCGATAAATTTGAATAGTCTGTTTTTGATCGTGGTTGGGTTTGGATTTCACAATCGAGAACGGCGTTCTAAAAAAGGGTCTGCCTGAAGTCGATGATCTAGAATCAAAGAAGAGAAAATGTAAAAGATCGTGTAATTTATTCCGGTAGGATCGAGGAATCTTGTTCAATTTAGAACGTAAACGCTTTAACATCCACGATCCGGACCCGAATAAAAGGGGTTCCCTTGGCCACTGTACCCGGCAGTAATAGCCCGGTAAATCTCCCCCAACGCTCAGGGCTATACAACCCTAGCTGTCTCTGCTCCAGTCGAGCAAGCGGTTGCTCTTTATCGAGTGCACCAAGGCCCCCAGAGGAATAGCATATACAAGGAAACATCCTCACAGGCCCAATGGCACCCCTGATGTTAATCCAAGAAGGAGAAGAGAAAAATGATCCACCTAGACGTCGGATTACTAAAAGGGGCGCTCCAAAGGACAGCTCTTCCCCAACGAATAGGATAGCAAAAAAAAATCTGAGAGGAAAGTTGAAGACGACATTAAGCCCCCTTTCAGAATATATCAAAGGGAATCCAGAGGACGGTTGAAACAACCCCATCAACTGCAAGGGATCAATCAAAAAGGTTGTATAAATCCAAAATTAAATAGTTACATTTTTATCAATTAAAACAAGAGTGAACGAATGTAATTTCATACAAATCATGCGATTTGACTCACTTTTTTATGCCACTTAGCATTCCGGTTTATTATGCCGTGAATAAGAGCGTTTAATTTACATTTGGTCCTTCGAGCGTTAAGTTCTGTTGAACAAAGTGTAATCAGATAATCAGGAATTAATACTGTAGAACAAAGTGTTTTCAGTAAATTTAAAATAAAAAAAGTAACATTTAAAAACTAAATCACTGTAGAGCTTTATGTCTTCAGGCGATATAAACACTTTAAACACACACAAAACACTCTCTATTAGCAAAAATTCGTTGCTAAGTAAACCAGCTAAAAATTCAAGAGAAGAGTTCAACCAGTTGCGAATTAAAAGGAAAACAGTCAGAACTATCTAGTTCCAGTCACATAAACAAAGTCAGAAGTTTCTAGTTCAAGTCACATCAACAGAGCCAGAAGTCATCTAGTCTTTGTGCTATACATCTTATCGAGACAATGGAACAACTTATCAAGAATCAAAGAGCAGAGGCGGTTAAAATCGAGAAGATCTTAACGAATTATAGAAAGGGTCACATTAATCGAAAAAATAAACAATACTACGAATCGCGCATTGCAAAATTAAATACTCCTTGGGATAGCTTTCAAATGCAAAATGACGAGCTTCAGCAATATCGAGAATTAAACCCTAAGCAACCTCACTTCAGCGATAACTCTTTCTCCAGTGTGAGAGAATTATATGAAGACATGAAAGACAGCTTGGAGAAAGCTTTCATGGTCGTAGTAGCAAACTCAAGAAGCACGTAAGCTATAAAAGGACAATTAAAAGAAATTACAAAGCAATGTGCAATTGTCGGTATATTAGAAACATCAGTCGGTTCGAATGAAAAATAAATTGAGAATCCAGTCTCAACGGCATACTGCACCCAAAGAATGAAATTAATTATTGATTATTGGGAGCGCATAATAAATAACGATGTAGAAATCATGTCGATAGAGATAGTGATATATTCACAGCAACTGAAAATAAGTTAAAGGTTAAGCAAGCAATCCCACTATAATTGGGGTGGGTAGGGGGGGGCGTGGCAGCCCCCCAGTTAATAAAGCAACTAAAATCCTAATTAAAACACCTCTTCCTCCCAGAAAGTCTAATAAAACAGCGATTGCGCTCCTGGAAGACGGCAACCACTTTAGCGTCCCGCCACTTCCCCCTACCACTTCCACCCTGATGTATAAACACTTTAAACACACACAAAACACTCTCTAGTTAGTACAAATTTGTTTTATTGCCGATATTAGCTTGTGGTAGCTAGAATTCACACCCTTGTATCCTGGCGTTCTGTTACTCGTACCTGATGGAAATTTTGCTATAAAAAAGGGTCAGACAGCAAGAATACCTATCATAGTTGAAAAACTAATCAATAAGTATGGGTGTTTTTAAGCAAAAATTATTAAAAAATGGTAGAATTTACATTTGAGAAATACGCGGATATTATTTACATTTATTGTGTAGTAGACGAAAAAGAGAAAGCGGCTATGCTGGAATATCAAAAGAGATTCACTAATCGGCGAGCACCCCAAAGAGGGGTATTTACATGGACTTTCCAAAGGTTAAGAGAAGTAGGAAGTAACTTCACACGACAGGGAGACACGACCCGAAACTTTATTATTATAGAATTAACCCTTCTAACTCAGAAGGCAAACTTCACAGGCAGAAGCCTGGAACCAATTGACCTATTCACCAGAATATAACATATATTGAGGTGAATGAGGCTCCCGCAACCCATGCAAAGAAAAGTATTAGTAAACAAAAAACAAAACCCGTCCAAACAAAACAATCAGGGGTGCATTGATAACAGAGATCGCTTAAGCAAATCCTTAGCAAGAGCCAGGTCAAAAATAGGACACATATTCACGGCTCTACACATGCGATTAATAGGCTCATGCATACCATAGTTAGACCGAGAATGAACAACATGTAGTAAAGGCAATCTCCTTAACCTATACGGAGTATGCCTATAAGTAACTAAACTTGCAAGAGAGCGAGAATCTATTTTCGAGTTCAAAAGCTGATGAATAAATACTAGGTCAGCAACTCGACGTCGTTCCTCCAACGAGTGCATATTAAGCAATTGGAGGCGATCTTCATAAGGAGGAAGCCTTAATGGATCATTCCACGGGAGGTCCCTTAGTGCGAACCTAACAAAGTTCCGCTGCACCGATTCAATGCGTCTAGAATGAACAGCATAGCAAGGAGACCAAACCTGAGATGCATATTCGAGAATTGGTCTAACTATAGAAAAAAATAAGTGAATGAGGGTCTGTCGATCAGAAAACTCCCTTGACCATCGCTTAACAAAACCCAGGACAGAATTACTCCGAGATACGATATGGTTTATGTGCAGAGTGAAATCGAGTTTTCTGTCTAGCTTTACACCGAGGTCAGTAACGGACTCCACACGACGGATATTAGTTTCCGCAAAGGTATAATCAAAAACGAGCTGATTGATGCTCCTAGAAAATGACACAACTTCACATTTATCCAGGTTAAGTTGCAGTCCATTTGAGGCACACCAACCCCTGAAGGTATTCAAATCATTCTGAATGCAGGAAGAATCATAACTGTTACCAACGCATGAGAAAATCTTCATATCGTCTGCGTAGATTAAAACTTTGGAGTGCTTAATCAGAGGGACAATGTCGTCAATGGCTAGGATAAACAGCAACGGCCCCAGATGGCTTCCCTGCGGTACACCAGATGAAGCCCTAACTACTCTAGATAAAGTATTACGGAAAGAGATACGGTAAGTCCTATTTTTTAAGTAAGAGCAGATCCAATCGAGCAACAAAGGCGGAAAACCCAACCTTTCAAGCTTAAGCATAATCACGGAGTGAGGGAGCTTATCAAATGCCTTGCTGAAGTCGGTGTAGACACAATCAGTCTGGAGACCTTGTTGGAAGGCAGAGATAATGTGGGATGTAAATTCTAGCAGGTTAGTTGTCGTCGATCTACCAGGCAGAAAGCCATGTTGATTAGATGAGATTAACCCCTTACATTGCCCAACAAGCTGTGAATATATAACAGATTCGAACAACTTGGGTATGCAGGAAAGTTTCGCGATTGGCCTATAATTTGTTATGAAGTTTTTATGCCCCTTTTTATAAACAGGAATTATAAAGGAGCTCTTCCATAACGTAGGAAATCTACCAGCCTGAAGAGATTTATTGAAGATGAGTTCCAATGGAGTGAGTAAGGCATCAGAACAGGATCTCAAGAATGCGGGTGGAACACCATCAGGACCAAAGGAAAAGTCCAGTTTAAGCTCCTTGATACCATTCAAGATAATATCACGAGATATAATGGGCAAAGCAATGGAAGTAGCGGGACGGTTTTGGATATGGCCAAAATCATCCAGGGAAGGCACAAAGTTGCTTGGTGAAAAGGCGCCCTCAAAAAACAATGCAAAGTTATCGGCAATAACGGGCGCGCTACAACTAGAGGATCCATTATACCACATTGTAGATGGATAATTATCAGTTTTCTTCTTCAAATTTACAAATTTAAAAAAGGTACGAGGATCATTATGCAAGTTACTGCGAATATCATCAAGGTATTCCCTGTATAAGGATGAAGATAACGCTAAAAAGCAGTCATGACAATATACGAATTCAGAATAAGCTGACGTGCTACCACAGCGTAAGTAGGTTTTCCATAATTTATTTTTTTTATTCTTAAGACTCCTTAGCTCCCTTGTATACCACGGGGGAGAATGGCAGGATGATCTCCACCGCTTAAGTGGTACACACGAATTAAACAGATCATAAATCTTATCATAAAATACAGAAACACAATCGTCGACATCACAATCATAAAAAAGTGATGGGAAATCGATTGAGAGGATCCTGTTTGAAAGATCAGAGAAGTCCGCCCTTTTAAAATCAAGAACGTACCGATCTACGTTGGGGTCAACAATATTAGAGCCATCGTAGCAAAAATAGATGGAAATGGGCGGGTGTAAACTGTCGATAGCGGATAATTTGCAAGAAGTTGGCTCAATTATAGTATTACTCGAATCGGAAGAAAAGATAAGATCTAACTGCCTTCCCATAGAGTTCTTTACATCACTCATTTGGTGTAAACCAGAGGAGGAGATGGCGTCAAGAAAATGGGAGTCTTTAGCAGCAAGACAGTTTGAAGGAAGGTAGTCATCGTCATCAGCGTTGAATACCCATTGAACGTTGGGTAAGTTAAAGTCACCAAGAAGGATAATTTCGTCCTCAGGGTTTGTCATATTATTAATAAAATCTAAACTAAGAATTAAAATGTCGTAAAGACTTCGACCATTTGCATCACCATAGTTTGTCAAGTTTGGAGGGATATAACAACATAGCAGGAAAATATGCATCTTCCCCAGAGATATCTTAAGAGCTAAGAGCTCGATTGAGAGTGTGTCGGAATAAGCAGGTATATCAACAACGCCGCAATCCAAATGCGATTTACATGCAACCAGCACACCGCCACCACGAGCCATAGAGTCACAGTATCTATCCTTACGAAAAATCTGATAGGACTCGTCAAGAATTTCTGCATCGTTAAAACCATTATGAAGCCAGGTCTCGGTCAGAGCGATGACGTCGTAACAACAAGCGAGAGAAGCTTGAAATAACTGGCTTGTTCTTGTTCTCAATCCCCTTACATTTTGGTAGTAAAGGGATAGCGTACTTAGTTTTTTTGGTTGTTAGAAGAGGATCTGTTTTGAGTGCTTCCCGCGACCCTACGACGGGGCACAAACTCGTGTGCAATGATATTTTCGGGCCAGAAATCGGGGGCAGACATAATCTCAAAAAGCTCTGGCGACGATGTCAGCTTAAAAGACGACATGAGTCCTTGAGAATGACGAGATCCTAGAAGTTGACAACGGAGGAGTACAGAATCTTCAGCACCACTCCTCTCTCGCACGTAGCCAATAACGTCGTCAATAGAAGTAGATGGATCAAGTCGGGAAACAAAAAAGGATCGCGGTGGTTGCGCAATCCTCAGAGTGAAACCCTCATTTCGAGACACATTAATAGATCTAAATGGAAATGTGCCATGCGATGAATGAGGATTCGGCTGAAAGGGGGCGGGAGATATGTTCCCAGCTGGGTCCGATGCAGGGGGGGGAGGGGGAGTAGGGGAGGTACAAGTGAACGAAGCGGCAGCGAGTTCTTCGGCAGTCATGCTCGTGGGAGGCCCAGCAGCATGAACAGCAGCCATAGTAGGAGATGGGCTAACAGTAACGGTGGGAGATGGACTAACAGGGCCATTGGGTACTCTAGGTCGCCGGCGCCTAGAGCGAGACCCAAACTGTTTCTTAGAGTCATCATGCCGAGGGACATCTCTCTTTAACAAACATAGAATTGTCCAAATTATTTCACGCGTTAGGAAGTTGGGCTACCGCAACTGTAGGTATAAATGGAGTAATGGAGTAACATACTCTATATTATAAAGAAAAGTGAATGCCCTACGTCTGCAATGGTAGTGTGAATGGGTGGCTTGAGAGGGGGATCATACTCTGTTACTACATACTACACTATACAAATCGGTCCACGCGTTAGATATTTGACAGGCTACTAGGTCCCAGCAAAAGTGGCAACAGAATATGTTCCGCGCAAAAACAAATCCGAGAAAAAGTCTGGGAAAAACGATTTAACCACAAAAAGTAATGAAAAGTTACTGAAATTAAGTAGTTTTTGCGCGGCTCGTTTCTGCGCAGAATATTTTCTAATCCACTTTTGCTCGCACCTTATAAATAGGACATTTTTACTCCCAGTCTGTCAGTTAAGCTTCAATCACTGTCAAGTAAAAAAAAGAAAGGGAAAAAGAAACCACCCTATTGGTTTTAGAATGGGTGGGAGGGAGAGGGGAGGGATCATATACTCTACACAAACATATTCTACTGAAAAAAAATTATTATCCAATTCGGTCCACGAATAATAAAGTTATGCTACTGTAGTCGCAAACGTTCAATGGAGGAGCATACTCTATACCAGTGATTCTCAACCACTGTGACGCGAGATCCTTGGAATGTGCTGCCACAGCAAATACCCTTGCTTTTATAAAGCAATTTTAAACAAATATCTTCAGAAAGTCAAATTACCCACGAACAAAAATTTTACTACAGTATGCCACCGCATAATAACGTAACAAAACAGAATCAAAACATATCCCCTTGTTGACAGCTCGACTGGAAGAATTATTGGTTTTTTGTTAGGCAGAATAGGTTCTCCAAGTAAGTAGTAGGGCCAAGTCAGGCTCGGTCTAGCGTTATCCGGGCTATTGTTTTGTAAATGATACTTGATAGTTAATCCCTTATCGATATTGCAATGGTAGCGACACATAGCCATATAATGAAATAAGTTTATTAGTACTAAATAGTTAAGTGCACTACCATATTTTATATTTATTTGAACACAGAAGCTGCATAGGGCCATGCCCATATCACCCGCTAATTTTCGGTCAATAGTACGATTTTTATTTTTTATTTTGTAAAAGAATGATTTTTTCTATCACAAAATCTTAATATGAAAATTGCTAGCAATTACAATACAAAAGAGGAAGTTGATGAAGACCTTAGCGCGACCCTTGAGGTCTACAAGACTAACCTTCAAGTATGTTACTTAATATTATTAATGGATATAATTAATAATAACACAAGCAAATAAGCCTTTTATTCATTCAAAAATATTAATTACTTTTTATCACTATATGTACTAGTGTGAAAAAAACGCAGCACTCGAATATTAAAGCATATATGTGATTTCACAAAATTCTCTTTAAATACACAAATGTCTTCACTATCTGAACACTCGCATCTTTTGAATCGTCTATAGGCTATTGTATCAAATCTTTCAGGGCCCTTCGCAGGACTACTTACTAATAAGGAGCCGGTGCTGCTTTTTTTTTTGCACACTAGTGTAAATATAAAACAATTAATATTATTCATTATTAATATTTATCTGCTTTTTCTTATTATTTTTTACTATCTAATTAAAAAAATTGAGATGTATTTCGTAAAGTCACAAGTTCCCGTAACCCGTTGTGGGGAATAGGGAGGGAGAAGTACTTCAGCCGATTGGAGACAGCGAATGCAGGTGAACCTACAATTTTAGCTGAATTTCGAAGCACTTACATTACTCTACAACCCCAACATTCTTTTGTTTTAATATGTTCTCAGCCTCGGGTAGCCGCTAATGGGGCTCGAATCTGGGACCTCTGAGATGGAAAACACGTTATCCATTTCCACGAAAGACTTTTATTTAATAGAAGCTGTATGAAAATATCTGATATTTATAAGTATGGATTTCCACCAAAACACCTGTGAATCTAAATAAAATCGTTTAAAAGAAGACGGCCATACCGAATTTGAATAAATTTAAATTTTGATTTTTGGACCCATTACAATAACTTTCCTATATACTGGAAAGTTAAAAATAGATTTCATTTTCACTTTACACATGACTTCAACCCTCTAAGCTTGTAGCTGCGGACTGCCCTAGTTTGTTCAAACAATTATAATCGGCAAAACACCGATGAGCTGACGTTTTAACCCCAGAAGTTGTAAGAAGTTAAGTGGTTTCAAAATGAATTCGTGATTAAATTATGTAGGAAGTTAAATCTTTGAATAAGTAATCAGGAGAGAAAAAACGAGTAAGAAATTTCAAACATAAAATTGAATTATAATATTCATCATGTCAAGACAATTGTATCTGAATTTACTAGCTGCCATACACATACAGTGAAGGATACACTTTTACATAGTTCCTCATAAAATTATTTCCTCGAATTTTTCAATAAGAAGAAATGATCCTTCTGAAATCAATCACAAAGGAAACTCTTGGAATCCTTTCATTTTCTTATTCATCATTGTTATTTTGATAGATGAGTCCCTCTTTATAGTTTTAATAAAATGAGCACAGATGTACTCCTTTAAACCCAAACTTGAAGAAAAAACACTTAAAAATAGCTTTGCGGACGTGGGTGTCGAAATCTACGATACAATAAGGCTCTAATAGTATTCCAACAATGGAAAGCAACCCAATCACGTACATTTATTTTGCTCCTGCATTATTATGCGTTGCATGTCAATAAATTTTCCTTTTCTGGAACTAGAACTTGTACAAAGTAAAACGGATTTAGTGTCATATGTCACGTAAATATTTAGTTGTTTCAGGAAACGTGCCATGAATAAACTACCGAGGTTAATTACTAAACGTAATAGTCAGTACACACGTCTTCTTAATACCAATTCTCTAGCGCAGTTTACATCATTGGAGGTGTTCATAGTAGGTCTTGACGAATATTAAAGGTTTATTCTTTAATACCTAAACGTTTTAGTAATGTTGAGATTACATTTTTACACGGCTGACCAAGGTATATACATGATGTATTTTTTCTTTATATGAAACGAGCAGTATTAAGTACAAATGTCATTAAATATATGGATGGCGGCTTATAGTTATAGTTATTTTGTATGCAATGTCTATAAAGACTATATTATGTCAAAAATTAAGCCTTTGTACCAAGCCGGGCTTTGCTTCAAGTGACGTTTTTGGCCATAGCTGTGGCGTGGCTACCGTACAAAATGAGTTGAGGCCTCCACAAATTCCGCCTGCTGCTGTAATTAACTATGCTTCCGAAATTTAGCAGAATTTATCCACAATGCTATCTCGGCGGAGCTAAAGCTGATGTACAGACTCGCACCAATAAAGCTGGAGTTGCATTTAATACTCTTCTTGAGATAGGACGTAATAACAATATCGATAGATGTACAAAACTCCGGATCTTCAAATCGAATATAAAATCTGTCCTGTTGTACGGCTGTTCAACATGGAAAGTGTCCAGTCAAATAAAATGTAAGATATAAGGCTTTGTCAGCTGGTGTCTTCGGCACATCCTTCTGAACATCCATTAAACCATTTAACACGAATATTCTTGCAGTTGTTGTCAAACCGGTATTCTGGAGAAGAGGTAATAGAAGCAAAGATGTATTTCTACAAATGTGCTTCACTTTGGAGGGAAATGTGCATTTAAATTCAAACCTATTTCACCTGTTGTCACGCACTAATGCAACGAGAGCACTATTTTTCTGGCTTGTACGGGTCAAAAGTTTTAATGCATTCTTTTTTTGTCCTTTGAATGCCAAAGAGAAAAGTTGAAAAGTGAGTCTAAGTTCGCAAACGAAAAAGTGAAAAAAATGTTATCCATTAATATTACGATATTCTTTTATTGACGCGTGTTTATTTTTATTCAATATTAACCTGGGTAGTTGGGATTTAGACTTAATTTTAAAATCCAATACAATCCGAATGAATGAGGTTTCAGTTACCAAAATGCACAATGCAATATACACACAGACATGTCTCTTATTCGCATGTAAACTTGACAACTACATCAATAATACCCGCATGTTTGGTTTTAGTTCCTTTTTCCCATAGTAAATTCAGCTGACCTCAACCATGATATCAGATAAGAATTACGCTTTTGAGTGAACTGAGTCCAACAAGAAACCAGGTCTTACTGGTTGTGGCATTAAAATGTCGTTATACTAGTGCTAATTGGAGTATTATCATGAGGACGACGCTCACCAGTTAAACCAACCAACCATACCTGTGTAGAAGGATTCGCAACACGCTGACAAACTGGTTTGACAACAGCCGCAGGCATAATCTTGTGGAAAGGCCCACAGTCCGGAAGTTATTATCAACGAAAACCTACACAGCCTTACAGGCAGTAAAAACGCCGAATTGGACAAGGGAGGGAAGGTACCCTGACGCCCTATGCGCCACAAGAGGTTAAATGAACCAGAGGGAAAGAGAGAAAGACAGCACCCACAAATTACGTGAGCAAAGGTGTAGGGAGGTGCACTGTAAATTTAACATTTTTTGATACTTTCGCGCAAAATTTAAGAGGCTCATTGTAGTATCTGGACAGAAAGAAAGTGTATATATCGGTGCATAAGTTAAAAAAAAGTGTAAAAAAACGAGGAACAGCTTGCTTGTTTGTGTACCAAGAGTTCTGCACGAGTTGCACCTGGTAACCTTTAACGTCGGTGCGGAACGGAAGCCTCGTCTTTCACTGGGAATAACAGGCCGCACACTTGCAACAGCTTGTCCACGCAGCATCTCTTCGCTTTGGTATTGCTGCAAGTGATGCGAGAAGGACAAGTCTTACGTTGGAATCGCAGAACTGGGAGGATGATGGGAACAGTTTGCAGACGTTAATGACTCTACAGACTGGTCCCGCGGGACTCTAATCGGTTCGAAATTTTTGTGCGTTCGTTTAGAACATGTTTAGATGAGTGCTTCCGGAGGACTAGAAAAGTGGCGAACGGCTTTACGGAGAGGGCATTTGCTTGGGAGCAGTGGTTCCCGAAGTTGGAACATCTACCCTCTGGGAACACTCAGCCAATCATGTTCTAGTTTGATTTTTCGGTTTCGGTTCATTTTGTTCGTTCGTGTTAGGTTTTGTTACGAATTTTTTTCAAAATTTTCGGGAACTTTTCTTAGAGCTGGCACTCGCTTGGAGGCATTTCAAAATTTGTATATTCTTTTTTACAGGTTTTTGCCTTCAAGTTTTATAGTCCTTAATATTTAACCTATTTACAGTAACGTAGTCCATTGAGTGATTTTTTGCTATGGTCTTTTTGTTCCTTATTACTGTGTCTTTTTAATGTTTGTGTGATTTTTAGGGTAGCTAGTTTTTATAAGA
>CAXIWC010000129.1:37500-42825 GCA_964036015.1 Leptarthrus brevirostris | reverse complement strand
GTTAGGGCCATCACAATGCTTTGTTTTAATTAGACAGTCGGATTCCCCAAGTCCGTGCCAGTTCTGAATTGATTGTTAATTGATAGCCGTTATAAATCTATAAAAATATTCTTTAAAAAATATATTTTATAAATTATTAGCAAGAAAGTTCCACAATTGGTTACGTAAACTTCTATCCGGGGAACAGAAAAATACAATCTTTATAAAAAAAAAATTGTATAAATCCTAATTTACCCAGAACGAGTACATAAACCATAATATTGTTTCCCAATCAAGCCCGACTATCTCAATCTTCAGAGCCAATCCTTATCCCGAAGTTACGGATCTAATTTGCCGACTTCCCTTACCTACATTATTCTATCGACTAGAGACTCTTCACCTTGGAGACCAGCTGCGGATATCGGTACGGCCTGTTAAGAAGTTTGCGTGACCCCACCATAAATTTTCAAGGTCCGAGGAGAAAATATCGACACAGCAGTAAATGCCATGCTCTTCTAGTCCATCTACCATATCTCTCTCGAAAGACTTCCATGGTAGTACGACTATGAAACAGAAAAGAAAACTCTTTCGATATTTCTCGACGGCTTCTTTATGGTTGTTTCTGTTACCAGGATGAGCATTAAAGCCCATTTTTAATAACAAACGTATACTCAACAGGTTACGGAATTGGAACCGTATTCCCTTTCGTTCAAAATAATAAGTATATTAAAATAAATTAATATAACTTAACATTTTTCGGCTTTCGCCTTGAACTTAGGACCGACTAACTCGTGATCAACCACTGTTCACACGAAACCCTTCTCCACTTCAGTCCTCCAAGGTCTCATTCGATTATTTGCTACTACCACCAAGATCTGTACCAATGGCGGCTCCATGCAGGCTTACGCCAAACACTTCTACGCACACCATTGTACCCTCCTACTCATTAAAGTTTCAAAATTTATAAAAAAAAATATTTAATATAATGCACTGTATAAATCATATACTTTAACGGTGATGTATAGGCATACAACTTGAGCGCCATCCATTTTAAGGGCTAGTTGCTTCGGCAGGTGAGTTGTTACACACTCCTTAGCGGATTACGACTTCCATGTCCACCGACCTGCTGTTTTAAGCAACCAACGCCTTTCATGGTATCAGTATGAGTTGTTAATTTGGGCGCCTTAACATCACGTTTGGTTCATCCCACAGCGCCAGTTCTGCTTACCAAAGTGGCCCACTGGGCACAATATATCACAACCTAAACCTTCATATCAAGAAAGGTTAGGTTCTTACCCATTTAAAGTTTGAGAATAGGTTAAGGTCGTTTCGGCCCTAAGGCCTCTAATCATTCGCTTTACCAGATAAGATTATTTTATATAATAATTAATTGCACCAGCTATCCTGAGGGAAACTTCGGAGGGAACCAGCTACTAGATAGTTCGATTGGTCTTTCGCCGCTATACTCAATTCTGACAATCGATTTGCACGTCAGAACTGCTTCGGTCTTCCATCAGGGTTTCCCTGACTTCAACCTGATCAAGTATAGTTCACCATCTTTCGGGTCACAACATATATGCTCAAGGTACGCTCTAGTTAGAGGCATATATAATATATAAATATATTAAAATGCATAACTATATAGAACGCCCCGGGATGGAATATATATATTAAAATATATATAATTGATCCCATTAAAAACAGTTAAGTTAATTATGCCTTTAGGTTTTAAATACCCAATGACTTGCACACATGTTAGACTCCTTGGTCCGTGTTTCAAGACGGGTCCCGAAGGTATCCTAAATCTATAGCATTGTTAATCATATAAACGCATATAATAAAAAAAATAATACATGATTATTCTTATATTATAACATATGTGTAATATGTAAGCGTTATATATATAAAAATCTGTCAATAATTTATCTGTAACCGTATTTAAATTGGATTTTATATATATTATAAATAAATTTATAATAAAATATAAACTGATCCAAACGGAACTTATGATAAATTTTTAATTATATTAACAGATTACAATGTCCTTATATGAAAAAATTGCACATCATTTACACATTAAATAATATTAATGCATTATTAATGATGAATTTTTCATATTGGATATTTAGGTTCATCGGGCTTAACCTCTAAGCAGTTTCACGTACTATTTAACTCTCTATTCAGAGTTCTTTTCAACTTTCCCTCACGGTACTTGTTTGCTATCGGTCTCATGGTTATATTTAGTTTTAGATGGAGTTTACCACCATATTAGTGCTGCACTATCAAGCAACACGACTCTTAGGAAATATCTTCTAGTAATCATTAACGTCACCTACGGGCCTGGCACCCTCTATGGGTAAATGGCCTCATTTAAGAAGGACTTGAACTGTTAATTTATCATACTAGATTATAGATATTCCATACACTGCATCTTATATTTGTTAATATAACAAAATAACTTAGTGCTGAACTTGATTTCTTTTCGCTCGCCGCTACTAAGAAAATCCTAGTTAGTTTCTTTTCCTTCCCTCATTAATATGCTTAAATTCAGGGAGTAATCTCATATGAGTTGAGGTTGTTTAAAAAAATAAATTAGCTTTTATATTAAACTTAAATCAAATGAGCTATTCTCTAAATAAAAAATTGATTTTATATCTAGATATGCTATTTAAACATTTGATTTAAATAAAAGCATAAATATATTTAATTATTAATATTATAAAGAATACGTTAATATTCTTTAATAATATAACATGTGCTATAAAAGAGATAAATTAATATCTCTTTTAGCAACTTTATAATGAAAGTCTTACAACCCTCAACCATATGTAGTCCATGCAGCACTTTAAAATAAATTAAAGTACATATAGCATGAACTGCAATATGCGTTCAAAATGTCGATGTTCATGTGTCCTGCAGTTCACACGATGACGCACAGTTTGCTGCGTTCTTCATCGACCCATGAGCCAAGTGATCCTCCGCTTAGAGTATAACTTTTTAATTTTGTTTATTTATGTCAAATATTTTAAATAATGAATATATAATTATATGTTGCGAATGTCCAAAATTTATTATTTCTAATAAATCTTTACTTAATAAGTACAACAAATTATACATTGTTTGTGGCGCAATTAAGTTAATTAAATTAATTAATTAACCAGGGGGATGTCCCACAACCCCTTAACCGAGAAGATCTGACAACTTCTTCAGTTTTTTTAAGCAATTTAGCCCGTGACGTCCATCCAAGTAATACTAGTATGGATAGTCACAGGCTATTCTTTATTTGCAACTTTATTTTGCTAATAACAAGATAAAAATCTTCTTAAAGCAACTTAGCCTGTGACGTCCATCCTAGGAATACTAGTATGGATAGTCACAGGCTTGCTATTTATGAATTAATCAAATTCATTCTTTAATAGAAAGGATAAGCTAATATCAATTCTAGTTATTATAGTAAATATGTTTTATTGGAAGTTTCATTAACTTTAATGATCCTTCCGCAGGTTCACCTACGGAAACCTTGTTACGACTTTTACTTCCTCTAAATAATCAAGTTTGGTCAACTTTTGTGAAACATCCGTAACACCAAGGCGTCACAGAGATCACGTCCGGAGACCTCACTAAATAATTCAATCGGTAGTAGCGACGGGCGGTGTGTACAAAGGGCAGGGACTTAGTCAATGCGAGTTAATGACTCGCACTTACTGGGAATTCCAAGTTCATGTGAACAGTTTCAGTTCACAATCCCAAGCATGAAAGTGATTCAGCGGTTTACCCGGACCTCTCGGTCTAGGAAATACACGTTGATACTTTCATTGTAGCGCGCGTGCAGCCCAGGACATCTAAGGGCATCACAGACCTGTTATTGCTCAATCTCATTATTGCTAAACGCAATTTGTCCATTTAAGAAGCTAGTGTCCGTATTAATGGGACAAACAAACAGGTACGACTCCACCCAATATAAACAAAATCAGAACAGTCCTACATTTGCATGTAGGGGTGCTGTTAAGCCAGTTATATCAAGGTTTCAACATCATAATCCTGAATGCATCTATTTAACATATTTGAGTCTCGTTCGTTATCGGAATTAACCAGACAAATCACTCCACGAACTAAGAACGGCCATGCACCACCACCTATAGATTCGAGAAAGAGCTATCAATCTGTCTTACTCATTTATATTCGGACCTGGTAGGCTTTCCCGTGTTGAGTCAAATTAAGCCGCAGGCTCCACTCCTGGTGGTGCCCTTCCGTCAATTCCTTTAAGTTTCAGCTTTGCAACCATACTTCCCCCGGAGCCCAAAAGCTTTGGTTTCCCGGGAAGCGACTGAGAGAGCCATAATAGTAGCTACACCCAATTGCTAGCTGGCATCGTTTATGGTTAGAACTAGGGCGGTATCTGATCGCCTTCGAGCCTCTAACTTTCGTTCTTGATTAATGAAAACATCTTTGGCAAATGCTTTCGCTTAAGTTAGTCTTACGACGGTCCAAGAATTTCACCTCTCGCGTCGTAATACTAATGCCCCCAACTGCTTCTATTAATCATTACCTCTTGATCTAAAAACCAATGAAAGTAGAACAGAGGTCTTATTTCATTATTCCATGCACAAAATATTCAGGCGTTTGAAGCCTGCTTTAAGCACTCTAATTTGTTCAAAGTAATTGTACCGGCCCACAACAACACTCGATAAAGAGCACTGAAGCGGGTATAAATAGGAGTTATATATATTAAATTCAATAAATTGAAAAAATATATATTAGAACTCCACCGGTAATACGCTCGCATAACATAAGGTAACGTACGAACCAATACTTTAGTTGTACTACCCGTATGGAGCACAGATTCAACTACGAACGTTTTAACCGCAACAACTTTAATATACGCTATTAGAGCTGGAATTACCGCGGCTGCTGGCACCAGACTTGCCCTCTAATGGGTCCTTGTTAAAGGATTTAAAGTGTACTCATTCCAATTACAGGGCCTCGGATATGAGTCCTGTATTGTTATTTTTCGTCACTACCTCCCCGTACTGGGAGTGGGTAATTTACGCGCCTGCTGCCTTCCTTAGATGTGGTAGCCGTTTCTCAGGCTCCCTCTCCGGAATCGAACCCTGATTCCCCGTTACCCGTTGCAACCATGGTAGTCCAAGATACTACCATCAATAGTTGATAGGGCAGACATTTGAAAGATCTGTCGTCGGTACAAGACCATACGATCTGCAAATTATCTAGAGTTCAACCATTATTACGATCCCCTAAGGTATCGCTTGGTTTTAGCCTAATAAAAGCACACGTCCCAAAGGTCCGTGTTTATATTGCATGTATTAGCTCTAGAATTACCACAGT